>VIAB01044403.1:0-19523 GCA_009801035.1 Oophaga pumilio
TCCCACCTTTCCTTAGTGCTTGTAGCAGATCATAACAATCAGTGATTTTTTCGTGTGCAAAAAAAAAAATACAAGGCTTCTCCTAACCATAAAGGCCATATTCATTTGTTCTGTATTTGGTCAGTATTTTACATCTGTATTTAAAAGACAAACTCAGGAGAGGAACAGTCAGAGTAAAAGTATAATAGAAACATGTCACCACTTCTGTATTTTTCACCCACTCCTGGTTTTGGCTTACAGATACTGATGTAAAATACTGACCAAAACTGAACGCGTGAACGGGGCCTTACAATGTTTAAGGCCTTCTTCATACATCCTAGTGATTCCTGTACAGAATAACCAGTACTGGTGACATCCGTATTCTGTGTACGTGTGCCATCCTTATGTACGTATGTGACATCCATGTACTGTCCGTGTGTCTGTATTTCACAAGCATATACCGATGCCTGGGAAAAGCAGTACAGTTTTCGCTGATCCCAGGCGTCGGCTGCTGAAGTCATCTCTTATTATTGTCACCTGATCACACAGAGATGAGCGTGTGCCGTCCATGTGCCATCCGTATGTCCGTGTGATACGTACCGGCTCCTGGGAAAAGCAGTGCAGTTCGTGCTGTTCCCAGGCGCCAGCCGGCTGCTGAAGGCAGCTCTCATCATTGTCTCCTGCTCACACTGAGATCAGCTTGGCATGAGACAATGATGGGAGTTGTATTCAGAAGCAGCTGTGTAACGCCTGTGCAAAATAAAGAATTGGATAAAAGAAACGGCTTGGGCTGCCGTGCAATTTTCATAACCAGCAGAGGGAAAGCTCACAACAAGGGACTGATGTTAATAACCTTGGACAAGGTACAATACCACATGAGGTTCCCAGGCTATTTATAACAGCTCACATCTGTTTGCTTAGCCTTTACTGGAAACATTATGGGGGATCCCAGAAAAAAAAATTATGTAGGGTCCACCTATAAATTCAAACTAGCAAAGGCTAAAAAGACAGCTGTGGGTTGATGTTAATAGCCTGGGAAGTGGTCAGAGATATTGCCCCCCCAGTTTCAAACATCAGCTCTCAGCCTATCCAAAAGATGCACCGAACCTGGTGCTTAGCCTCACTCTTTCCACTTGCCCTATTACAGTGGCAATTGGGGTAATATTTGTAGAATTGATGTCACCTTTGTAGTGTCAGGTGACATCAAGCCCAGGAGGGGTTAGTAATGGAGAGGTGTCTATAAGACGCCCCTCCATTACTAACCCCATAATCATATTGAAAAAAAACACAGCCAGCATAAAGTTCTTAATTTGAAATAAAAATCCACACTGTTTTACAAATTTATTTAAAAATAAAAAACAAAGTTATACTCACCTTACTCCCATTCCACAAAAGCCCTTGTCTCCTGTAAAAAAAACAAAAATACAAACAACCATATCCCTCACCTGTCCGAATTGATGATTAGCAATTCTGTACCACGCCGTAATCCATGTCTGCAATATGTGGTTTACAATCTGGACGGTGGCATGATGCGACCGTCCAAGCCGAAAACCATGGAAAAATGAGGTGCTGCAAGCATGGCTACAGTGACGAGCGGTAACGTCATATACAGTCATGGACAAAAGTTTTGAGAATGCCACAAATATTAATTTTTACAAAGTCTACTGCTTTACTTTTTCTAATGCAATTTGCATATACTCCAGAATGTTATAAAGAGTGATCAGCTTAACAGCAATTACTTGCAAAGTCAATATTTGGCTAGAAAATGAACTTTATCCCCCAAAACACATTTCAACATCATTGCAGCCCTGCCTTAAAAGGACCAGCTAACCTCTTTTCAGTGATTGCTCCATTAACACAGGTGTGGGTGTTGATGAGGACATGGCTGGAGATCAATCTGTCATGATTAAGTAAGAATGACACCACTGGACACTTTAAAAGGAGGCTGGTGCTTGGCATCATTGTTTCTCTTCTGTTAACCATGGTTATCTCTAAAGAAACACGTGCAGTCATCACTGCAATGCACAAAAATGGCCTAACAGGGAAGAGTATCGCAGCTAGAAAGATTGCACCTCAGTCAACAATCTATCGCATCATCAAGAACTTCAAGGAGAGAGGTTCCATTGTTGCCAAAAAGGCTTCAGGGCGCCCAAGAAAGACCAGCAAGCGCCAGGACCGTCTCTTAAAAGTGTTTCAGCTGCGGGATCGGGCTACCAGCAGTGCAGAGCTTGCTCAGGAATGGCAGCAGGCAGGTGTGAGTGCATCTGCACGCACTGTAAGGCGGAGACTCTTGGAGCAAGGCCTGGTCTCAAGGAGGGCAGCAAAGAAGCCACTTCTCTCCAGAAAAAACATCATGGACAGACTGATATTCTGCAAAAGGTACAGGCAGTGGACTGCTGAGGACTGGGGTAAAGTTATTTTCTCTGATGAATCCCCTTTTCGATTGTTTGGGACATCAGGAAAACGCCTCATTCGGAGAAGACAAGGTGAGCGCTACCACCAGTCTTGTCTCATGCCAACTGTTAAGCATCCTGAAACCATTCATGTGTGGGGTTGCTTCTCAGCCAAGGGAATCGGCTCTCTCACAGTCTTGCCTAAAAACACAGCCATGAATAAAGAATGGTACCAGAATGTCCTCCAAGAGCAACTTCTCCCAACCCTCCAAGAGCAGTTTGTCGATCAACAATGCCTTTTCCAGCATGATGGAGCACCTTGCCATAAAGCAAAGGTGATAACTAAATGGCTCAGGGAACAAAACATAGAGATTTTGGGTCCATGGCCTGGAAACTCCCCAGATCTTAATCCCATTGAGAACTTGTGGTCAATCATCAAGAGACGGGTGGACAAACAAAAGCCTAAAAATTCTGACAAAATGAAAGCATTGATTGTGCAAGAATGGACTGCTACCAGTCAGGATTTGGTCCAGAAGTTGATTGAGAGCATGCCAGGGAGAATTGCAGAGGTCCTGAAGAAGAAGGGTCAACACTGCAAATATTGACTTGCTGCATTAACTCATTCTAACTGTCAATATAAGCTTTTGTTACTCATATGTTTGCAATTATATTTCTGTCTGTGATAAAAACATCTGTCAAACACACATAAAAACCAGAGGGCAGCAGATCATGTGAAAATATAATATTTGTGTCATTCTCAAAACTTTTGGCCATGACTGTATGGTCACCACGGTCATTGTAGCTGCATTTCCATACTTCACTGTTAGCAGCCTGATGAACTGCAGTGACCTCAATGAAATCACCGCAAAGCACAGTGAAAAAATTCTTACAGTGCTCAAGTGTGATCCGGATTACTCACAATCTACTGCAAAGATCAATGTCCACAATTAAGGGGATTGTCCACTACTTGCGCAAACTCTACTCAATAACCACAGTTCCCCCATGTGAAATAATGTCAGCTATACTCACCTCTTATGCCGGCAATGTTCCAGCGATGTGGGCTCTTGCTCTCCGAGGACCCTGCAGCCAATCAGTGCCTATTTCCCTCTCACTTCCTTCAAACAAAACGGATACTTGGAGGAAGTGAGAGCTGCTGCTGCTCTTCTACTTCCTCGAAATGTCAGTTATGTCTGCAGAAAGTAAGAGTGAAGTAGGCTCTGATTGGCTGCAGGGCTCATGTGAAATAACAATGTCACAAGATACTTGATGGACAACGCTCATAACAGACGAGTGCTGCTAGTCCAGGAAGTATGTTTTATTTTTTTTATTTTGGGACGTTGCTCTACTGCATGGCCCTAACCAGCTTTTTTATACAGTATATCTGCCATTTTGATTTAAAGCTTTGTTTAAAGAGTAACCGTCTTTTTAACTTTATTTCATAAATCAATAATGCTTATCAAGATAAGAAACTTTGAAATATATACAGTATCTCCTGGACTGATCATTCATTCTTAAAATTCTAAGTTCAAAAATAAAATCTGTATTCAGTGATGACAGACTCTCCCATTACTTAGGAGATGGTAGTTGCTGCTGATGAGAATCTATGTAGATGTAAGGAGGGAGGAGCTAGATGCAGAGCCCCTCCCTCTCCAATCTACATAGAATCTTATCAGCAGCAGCTGTCATCTCCTGTCTCAATAATGTAACAATCTGTCTTCCCTGAATTCAGATTTTACCTGTGAATTGAGAATTTTGAAAATATTTGATCATTCCTGGAAGAGAAAGAAGCACATTTCTCTGATAAGATGTATTACAAAGTTCCTTTTTCTGATATGGGCAATTGATTTATGAAATAAAAATGAAAATAATGGTTAATTTTTAAGTAATTGGTGCCTTGAACTCTATTGGATGAACTCTGGATACCATATGGGCTAGATCCTTCATATGAAATTATCTGCAGGGCATGAGCTTTTGTCCACATCTGTGTGACGTATCCTAATGCTTTCCGTTTTTTCTCTGACTGCAAACAGATCCATTTCATTTCATTGATCCATACACACATTAGCTGTAAAAACGTATCCACGAGTCCCATGATACTCAAAGCAGGTCTTAGTTATCCTTAGGCTGGGATCACTCACATGAGAGAATCGTATCATAGGGGTGTAGAAGATGGTGAACTTAATTTTTCCATCTTCTCCATTTTTCTGTCCTTGGATGTCAGACTGCACTCGGATGACATCTGATTGCAGAGCAATGTTTTACAATCACCTATAGACTTGTATGGGTGCTCGTGATCTGATTATCTGATGCAGTCGCATCATGCTGCAATTGTTTTCTCATGCCTTATCGGCCTTGTTATACAGTCGTGTGAGCGAGCTATTGGGGATCAGGCTTGGACATTAAAGTCTATGGGGATCCATATCAAACACATGGAACACAGAAGACATATTTTGTACTTCAGTTTCATCCATTTTTAACTGATCCACTGTTAAGAGTCAATGGATAAATAAAAGTTCGGTCTTCCTAATTCAGTTTTTAAAAATAGATCTAACAAGGAGACCATACGGGAAAAATTAGAATATACGAGTTATGTGGTTCCCCCATCACAGTCACAGCCGAATGTTATCATGCGACCCTATTGACCTATGCTGTGTTCTTGGCTATTCAATGTACATTTTTCTTCATCTGCCCTGCCGCAATTTTTAGTGGTTATGTTCGCTGTCCAAAGTTTAATACAAAGAAAATATAATAACTATAATCGTAATATAACTTAGGTTGGAATGAAGACAAAACCAGCAAAGGGTTTATAGGAATGAGACTTCAAGATGAAATAAACCAGAAGGATATTCATATATTAAATCGCCAATATCATTAAGACTAGAGAACCTTTATTGTTAATACATGTCAGCACCGCACCAAATATAAAGCAGAACTGTAAGAATTATGCTAGAACAGAAGAGACATTTTGCTTTCCACCTGCAGGGATGGGGTAAAAATGTAGCAAGATAAAATAAGTCAAACCAGGGTCAACAGAGACATAAAGGGACATCTGTTTTTTCCAATAAGAGTGCATTCCGGGTTTTCTTATATTATGTTTTACAGTCAGGACTGGAGCCGGAAAGTGAAGGTAAAGTAACTTTTTGTAGTCAAAACCTTGCAGATGTAGCAAAGATTTATGTGACCACTCCTGCTCCTTGTACCAGCATTTTTTTATATAACAAGGGGGATAGAGTGATCGTACGATGTGACAAAATGTCAGATGCTGTAGATTTATTTACTGTATCCTCTATGCGGTTCCTCAGTTCCCAAGTCCATAATCCTTTTTTACCTATAGGCTCATGATTGCATTTCTGCTTTGTTTATACGGTCTCTACTCTACTGTCATAGTGCTTCTCAAATCTTCAACAGTACCGCATTTCATTGAAATTTGATGATTCCATACAAATCCACTAGAAAAAAAAATGTATCATGTTGTGACTTAATATGAGCATTTGGTATTTTTCTCTAGAAACATGCAAGAATTTACTGAAGCAGGTTGGTTGGTTTCATACTTATACGCATAACCAATTTCACACATCCATTATGGTCTGAGTACTGCCCTTCATTTACGTACTGTCCGCGGGTCTCCTGACCCAAATTTGAAGGCATCATGGGCATACAGTATATGAGGCTATAAATTTTGGTTCAGGACTCACTCTGCCAATCCACATATTACTAACCATACGGATGTCTATAATCGGCCTAAGATTGAGCTTGATTTGATTGTAAGTAGAGATGAGCGAATTTGTTTGGATTCGGTTCCGAATACGATCGGAATCAAATATTGTTTTTACAATATTCGTCGAACACAGCCGAACATCATTAGTCAGTGGGAGTAGAAATTACTGAATATGTTCCGAACCGATCATAAGACATACCTTCGGCACGAATAGTGTTCGAATAAGGCACAAATATGTCAAAATCAGATTCGGGGCCAAAATCCGAACAAAATCGCTCATCTCTAATTGTAAGCTTCACAGAATAACAACATTTCATTAAAAGGAACTTGTCAATTGATTCTTGCTGTCCAAACTACAGACAGCATGAATCAGAGAACAGCTCCTGCATTACAAACATGTATGCTTTACACTGAAATGCTGATGTGTTTCATTAAGTTACATAGACAAAAGTGTGGCCAGGGACGAGATGACTTGTCTAAATCCATGTCACAAATTTTGGTCTTCACAGAGTTTGCAGCTTCAGTTATTTCAGTGGCAATTTGAATTAACTATCTTGTTATGTAGAGTAATCAGATAAGCCCCCGTCTCACACAGCGATCTCGCTAGTGAGATCGCTGCTGAGTCACTAGTTTTGTGACGCAACAGCGATCTCCCCAGCGATATCGCTGTGTGTGACATTCAGCGACGATCAGCCCCCCTGCTGGGTATCGCTGATCGTCACTGAATGTCCTAGACATTTTTTTGATCGCTGGTCTCCCGCTGGCCAGCACGCATCGCTGCGTGTGACAGGCGGGAGACCAGCGATCCGCTGGTAACCAAGGTACACAGCGGGTTTCCAGGTGCGGGGCTGTGCCTGGAAACCCGCTGTGTACCTTGGATACCAGCGCCCTCATGCAGGGAGCTGGTAAGTAAGGTACACAGCTGGTTTCCAGGCACCGCGCAGCGCCTGGAAACTTGCTGTGTACCTTGGTTACCAGCTCCCTGCATCAGGGCGCTGGTATCCAACGTACACTGCGGGTAACAAAGCGATGTTACCCGCAGTGTCGCTGTCGTGATCGCTGCCTGAGCTGCCTGTTTGGCAGCTCAGCAGCGATCATGTAGCGACACACCAGCGATCCTGATCGTTGTCGGGATCGCTGGTGTATCGCTATGTGAGACCCGAGCTTTACATTGCAAAATCATTGCTTGCGAGGCAAATTACCTTAATCACAAAAAAATAAATTTTCACTGAATTTCAGCCCTGTCCCGAAATGACTGCTTACACTATTTCAGTGATATTCTCGTTAGTTCAGGAGTAAGTGTTAACGAGGACAATGTAGGTGAAATCACTCTGTCATGCTGATTGAATTTTAAGAGCAGACTGGTTGCTTTAAAAGGAGTCTGGTGGGCAAAATCATTGATTTCTTTTGACCATGATTACCCCCAGGCTCATTCATTATTGCTTAAAATCTAAAGGGCTTTATAGGCAAGGACATTGCTGATTGTAAGATTGTAACTCACCCATTTAGCAGATCAATAAGAACTTAAAAGATAAGAAAGTCCAGCAAATGCCAGGCAGTCTCCCAAAGAGGATTCAGCAACACGATCAGTTCAAACTAGTGCAGAGCTTGCTCTGAAATCGCAGCAGGCAGGTGTTAGTGCATTTGCAGGCACAGTTAAGCAAAGGCTTTTAGAGACTCACTTAGTGTCATGAAGGGCAGAAAAGAAGCCACATATTTCCAAGAAAAATATTTAGGTCAGACTGACTTTCTGCAGGAAGTTCAGGAATTGGACTGCAGAGGGTTGGGGTAAAGTTATTTTCCCTAATGAAACCCCTTTCTGTTTGCCACATCTGGAAGAAACAATGATTCCTGTGTCATGCCAACAGTAAAGCATTGTGATGCCAATCAAGTGTGGGATTTCTTTTCATCCAAGAGGGACTCACAATTTTTCCTAAGAACACTGCAATAAATAAAGAACAGGATCTAAACATATTACAAGAGAAACTTCTCCCAGGAACGTTGTGCAAACCAAAATTTGTATCAGGTTCAGCACAGGATCTTTTATGACATCCTATTCTAAAAACATAGGTAATAATTTGGAGATAATCACCCATTTGCAGCCATTATAACTTCTACTCTTCTGGGCTTTCTGCAAGATTTTGCAGTGTGTCTGTGGGAATATTTGCCCATTTTCTCAGAAGAGAACTTGTGAGGTCAGACATTGATATTGCGTGAGCCGGCCTGGCACACTTTCTTCATTCTAGGTCAATCCAAAGATAATAGATGGGCTTGAGTTCAGGGCTCAGTGCGGTTCAGTGAAGTTCTTACACACCAAACTCGTCCCAACCATGCCTTTATGGACCTTGCTTTGTTCACTTGTTGGAACACTAAAGGACCTTCTCAAAACTGTTCTTACTTTGTCGCAAGTATATAATTGTCCAAAATGTCTTCTATGCTGAAGAATTAAGATTTTTCTTCACTTGAACTAACGAACCTAGGCCAACCCTTGAAAAACAACCTCACAGCATTAGCCTTCCTTCATCAAACTTTACAGTTGGCTAAGTGTAGTCATGCAGGTAACGCTCTCCTGGCATTTCCCAAACCAAGACTCGGCTATCGAAGGGTCAGATTTCTATCTTCCTTCGTCACTCCACAGAACACATTTTCACTGCTCCAGAGTCCACTGGAGTGCTTTACACTCGTGAGGAGGGGGGTTGTTATGACTTTAGACTTAGTTTTCTATTTTTTTCATTTCTTAAAAATATGATACAAGTAGGGTAGATCCATCATAACAAAGCACAGCAAAAAAGAAAAGAAAGGAAAAACAATAAACATGCAATTAAATAAGTTCATCACTACACACATCATTGTTACGTAATATCAAATGTTTTTCCTTTTTATTACTTTCGTTGACCGAAATGTACTCAACAGTGTGAATTTTCTCTGAAATCTGTAGTTTTTTAGATTCCTACTGTCAAGGGATGTGACCTTCCAAGGAGCCAGCCTTAATTGTCAGAAGCCAAATCTAGGCCTTCTTAAAAGAACTTAGTGTAAACACTCTCTTGACCTTTGGTCTTCTGTGATAGAAGAGAAGTAGTCACGTACACATATGTGAGGAAACCCCATAAAGCAGGTTACTTATGTTTCTTTATCTCTCTTCCTAAAAACTGTAATCACTACTGTGTGAACATTTAATTTATCTGTATTGTGATTTTTTTATTTTTAAAGTCACATGACCTACGTTCCCTAATTTGTCAATTAAGATTAGCAGATAAGGAACAGCAATTTGTACAGCTGATATTGACATGGGTATGGTATAAGGCTATGTTCACACACAGGTTTTAGAGATTGGTTTTAGACGAACGACTGTTCCTATTCATTTCTATGGAAATCCATTTATCAGTTCATGTGAGGAGGAGGATTTTTATCTTATTTTTTTTTGTCTGGTTTTAAAAAACAGCTGGTGGAAAAAAAATAGCTTACATGTTACTTTTTTGAAGCTGATTATAATGTAATCCACTTTAAACTCGGCACTTTCAAAATAAAAGACTGCAAAAGAAACTATTACAAAACCCCTTAAGTAAAGCTGTTTCTTCTTGAAAAGCTCGATATTTTTGAATACCTCAAAAACTGTGTGATTATTTTCCTAGGATATGTATACACTCATTTATATATATTTTTTAGGCGGTTAAAAATGACTCCATCTTTTGAAATGTTTTGGATGATCTCTTTGTTCCCTGAAGCAGTTTTCCAAGCAGTTTTGGCAATTTCTTTTCCTGCAGGGTTTTTTTTCTTGCAGCGTTTTGATTGGACATTGCTTAGTTTGCAAGGATTCCATCCACTTTCCTTTCTCCCGGCAGGCATTTTGTTTTTTAAACCTGGAGCGAAAAAAATGCTAAACATTAAAAGCAAGTCGTTTTACAATAGAAAGTAATAGGAAGATTATTTCACACATTTTAATTGTGATTTTTCAGCCATTTTTTTTTTAAAGTGAACCCACTACAACAACTAAGAAAAGTCAATGTGCACGTACTCTGACACATCGTCTTGCTTTTTGGGTGTTACAAGACATCAGAGTAACCCACTAAAAACCTAAACAAACGCAGGGAAAATAGACAAACTCCATGAAAATAAGGTTATATTGAGGGCAGAATCAATTGCACAAGCGCCTCCACCTCACGGGCCCACGCAGGGGATACAGCTTTTCATGTTATACTACAACTATTATGGAAATATGGAAATATATCACTAAGGCTACGTTCCTACAATGAGCTTCTTCAGACTTTTTCATGTTGTAGATTAACTGAATCTATTAGATAAGTTAAGTTACATGTGTTTTTAACGATTTTTTAATGCTGATGTTTTTATCTCTGGCGTGTCATGTTCTAAATAAATTTGCTTTGTTTTTGATACATCCTGATATTTGGCTCTGACAAAACTTTGACGCAGTCATGTGCGAATTACATGTGTTTGTATGTGTATGTGTGCGTTTTTTCCTTGCGCATTTTCCGCAACTATTGCAGGTCTGTGGGAAAACTCAGCGTGCTCGCAAGAGAAATTGACATGTTGCAGGTTTCAGGCTACATACCCACAATCAGGAATAGCAGTATTTTGGACACAGCGCGTCTATGTTAGAAGCACAGTCAGTGGGATTTATAGAAAACCCATGCCCATTGTGCTTCTATTTGCTGCTATGCAAACTCATCCGCAGCGCGTGTTTACAAGACGGAAAATGTTTATTTCTGTAGCAAAGACGCTAGTCTCCACTGCGGATTATGACCAATTGAATCATTGCATGCAGTGAATCTGCATGTACTGACAAACAATTGCAACAATTAGAACACAGCATTTTGCACGCAGCGAAAATACACTGCGTCCAAAATGTTAGTATTCCTGATTGTGGGGACACTGAGTACAACAAAAAAACACAGTGGGCAGAAGATTTCTATAAATTCCACCCTCTTTGCTGGAATTATAAGGCCACGTGCAGACGTTGAGTATTTAGTGAGTTTTTTACCTTAGCATTTGTAAGCCAAAACCAGGAGTGGGTGATAAATACAGAAGTGGTTACTTGTTTCTATTATACTTTCCCTCTGATTGTTCCTCTTCTGGTTTTGTCTTACAAATGCCGAAGTAAAATACTCACGAAATACTCAACGTGTGAACGTGGCCTAAGATGTTTTTGACATTGCGAAAATAAGTAGCACCAAAAACTCATTGTGGACACACAGCCTAAGTGTTGATGTCTTGTTTTTTTCATGCCCCCTTTAAAATCCAGTGACCAAGAGTGTATCACTATAGCAAAAGCATCATCGTCTCAGGGTGTCCTCTTAATTTCTCTGGCAAAACCAAGTCAGCTTCACATTATGTGACACTGTTGTAGTACGGCTCCCACCAAATGCCAAGGGACGTCCAAACATATAACTGAGCAATATCAAAGGCAACAAAAGCCGGCCAAATGTCACATCTTACGGCAAATCTAGCATCAGCAGACCCACATAAATATCTAGGCTCCCGTAAGAATTTTGTGTTGACACCTAATGCCGTCATACACCTTGTGGCTGTTTTCATTATACTCCATCTGTAGAAAACAAGTGCACAGAAGTAATACACCAATAACAGAACTAAGTTGACTCTTTGTTTTATATCAATTCTGTTTTTCATGTTCAGGTCCATTAGTCCAGGTTTTCATGTGAAGGAGCCGAGTGAGCGTGAAGAACTTAGGAAATATACAATTGTGCTCGAAAGTTTACATACCCCAGCAGAAGTTTTGCTTTATTGGCCTTTTTTCAGAGAATATGAATGATAACAGCAAAACTTTTTCTCCACTCATGGTTAGTGGTTGGATGAAGCCATTTATTGTCAAACTACTGTGTTTTCTATTTAAATCATAATGACAACTCATCATCCAAATGATTATGATCAAAAGTTTTACATACCCTGGTGATTTTGGCCTGATAACATGCACAGAAGTTGACACAAATGAGTTTGAATGGCTACTAAAGGTAACATCCTCACCTGTGACCTGTTTGCTTGTAATCAGTATGTGTGGATAAAAGTTGAGTGAGTTTTTGGGATCCAGACAGACTCTTGAATCTTTCATCCAGCCACTGACATGTCTGGATTGTGAGTCATGGGGAAAGCAAAAGAATTGTCAACAGATCTACGGGAAAAGGAAGTTAAACTGCATAAAACAGGAAAGGGATACAAAGAGATATCCAAGGAATTGATAATGCCAGTCAGCAGCGTTCAAACTGTAATTAACAAATGGAAAATCAAGGGCTCTGTAAAAACAAAACCACGGTCAGGTAGACCAACAAAAATTTCATCCACAACTGCCAGGAAAATTGTTCAGGATGCAAAGAAAAGCCCACAAATAACATCAGCTGAAATACAGGACTGTCTGAAAATTAGCAATGTGGCTGTTTCAAGATGCACAGTAAGGAGGCACTTGAAGAAAAATGGGCTGCATGGTCGTGTCGCCAGAAGAAAGCAATTACTGCGCAAATGCCACAAAGTATCTCGCCTACAATACGCAAAACAGCACAGAGACAAGCCTCAAAACTTCTAGAACAAGGTAATTTGGAGTGATAATACCAAAATTGAACTGTTTGGCCACAACCATAAATGTTACATTTGGAGAGAGGTCAACAAGGCCTGTGATGAAAGGAACACCATTCCTACTGTAAAGCACAGAGGTGGACTGCTGATGTTTTGGGGATGTGTGAGCTACAAAGGCACAGGAAACTTGGTCAAATTTGAAGGAAAGATGAATGCAGCATGTTATCAGCAAATACTGGAGGCAAATTTGCAATCATCAGCCCTGACGCTGTGCATGGGACGTACTTGGAAGTTCCAACATGACAATGATCCAAAACAAGGCCAAGTCGACCTGTCATTGATTCTGGAGTGGCCATCTCAGTCTCCTAACCTCAATGTCATTGAGCCACTCTGGAGAGATCTCAAGCGCATAGTTCATTCTAGACAGCCCAAGAATTTTCAGGAACTGGAGGCTTTTTGCCAAGAAGAGTGGGCAGCTTTACCATCTGAGAAAATAAAGAACCTCATCCACAACTACCACAAAAAACTTCAAGCTGTCATTGATGTTAGAGGGGGCAATACACAGTATTAAGAAATGGGGTATGTGAATTTTTGATCAGGGTCATTTGGATATTTTGGGTTGTCATTGAAAACACAGTAGTTTGACAATAAATGGTTTCACCTAACCACTAACCATGAGTGGAGAAAAAGTTTTGGTGTTATCATTCATATTCTCTGAAAAAAGGCCAAAAAAAGGAAAAATTCTGCCAGGGTATGTAAACTTTTGAGAACAACTGTAATAATACTCCAGCTTAGAGATGTAAAGCAAGGTGATTGCTATAAGAGTTACGTATAAAACTGACACACAATGCAATATGTCACCTAGCTATTGAAATATTGCCATGTCTGATATCAAACACTAATCTCATCCAGACCGGTCCATCAGCCTCCTCCGATTGTAAAACACCTCACATGCAAATGTTGTTTTTTTTTATCACAGGAGACTGATGGACACATCTGGTCACATTTTTCTCTACCAGTGGCCAGTATGGACAGAAGAGCTGGTCAGGGTGTGAGGAAAGCTGCACTAACAAGTGACTGACCTCTTAACTTGAGACTCCGTCTTTGAGTTTGTGCTGACAGGAAATGTTGTGGCATCAGTTGATCTTTTGGGGGGTTAAGTCATTTTCATTTGTTGTACTGACTGTCTATCAGGAAATTTTGTGGCATTAACCCCCTCAAAAGATGAATATCTTTTTGAGGGGTTATGTCATTTTTCTTTTTTGTCTTGTGGTATTAGTTGGTGTTTTTGCTTCCAATTACATTAAATTGGCACTCAATGATTCTTGAATTTAATGCAATGCCAAAATGGGATCTCTTCCTAGTTTGAACACTTTTTTTATTTTTGACACGAAAAGTTGTTCCTCGGAGCCAAAAGTCAAAAAAAGTGCTCCAAAATATTGACATACTCAAAAGGGAAAACTGAAGTAAAGTTGCACCCAATTTTTATACGTTTTAAAAATTTGCTGTTGAGGAAACAAGCTAGAACATCTAGAATTACTAGACAAACAAAAAAAAAACAAACAGCTGAGCTAATAGAAAATAGGTCTAAAAAGGGCACAAATAGAATAATGAATTAAGTGCAAACAAAAAAAAGTGCAAAACACACAAAACTAGAGAAGAACACAGACACAAAGCCAATGATGAAAATCTGTGTCTTTTTTCTGAGCTCTTCTTAGCAGATTTATGGCCACATACAACATTACAGTTAAAATGTTATGACACAGCTGTCGGGTGACCAGGGGCTCCTTCCCTGTCCCTAACACTGGTTGGTGCCCTAGGTCGCCCTATTCCCAGGGATACTTCTGAAAGTGAAAATGCTGGGACCTTCACCCTTGCATTATCTCCTGAATTAGCCCTCCGTCTGTTCTCTTCCCCCACCCAGGGAAGAAGGGGGCGCTACTGTGCACTGTAGTACACCAACCCGACAAACAAGGCAACGCAAACAAGTGTTAACAGAAAACTCCAGGCATACAAAATATTCATTCACATATAACAGAAAATTGCAGCAGGGCATGGAGCTAGGGGAATAAACCAAAATAGAGAAGGATAGGGAAGTGCCACACTTACAAACCAAGCAACAGTCACAAATAACTCCTCCAAAACTCCTTCTCATATGAATACCTCGGAGCAAATGCTAGCTCTGACAAGGATTTGCATCGGAGCCCAGATTATAAAGGGGAAAGAAGTGGCTAACTTAGCTCAGCTGCAAGCTCATAGATTTCCAACATGACCGATTAACCCCTGTTTTGCCAGAAGGAATAAACACCATTAAAATGAAGAAGTGCTTCTTCTCAGCATCAGAGTAGGAGCAATCAGATTCTGCGGTCTTCTGGCTCCCCACTGTCGTGGTAACTCCATGACATAAATATGAAGGAAAGGAAGAGCCTGTAAAAGCAAAATGGTACAAAATTCATGAAACCCAATTCGAATATTTTTTTTTTTTTAAATACATGGATTTAAAGGGAACCTGTCACCAATTTTTTCATGTCTGAACTAAGACTAGCACCTTAATCATCACCTGTGTTACATTCCATAAAGGGGTATATAACCCTCTGCCTCCCCCTGTATGCCTTCCAAAACCTCATACCTGCGTTGAGATATTGCCATCTCGCGCCTACTCACTTTGCTCCCTGCGAGCAGAGCCAAAACATAAGGCTGAAAACCAATATTGAAATATAAAAGGCACGGCAAACTGTTTTCCTGTTTGTGTGTATGCTCTGAATATGGCAATATGCATAGGTCTCTAGGGCTTGAAATGTCACCCAAAGACACATTAAAAAAATGGTTTGAAATTAATTGGCAACACTTCATCAAGACTGGCATAGCACAAGCGCTACCCCAGGCTTGACAGAGTACAGGCGCCATATTTATTAAAAGGCTCATGCCATGATTTTGACGCCTCTTCTAAGTGATGTGTACCTCCATGCACTGTTCTAGAGATGCTACTCCATTCAGTGAAAACTGGCAAAGTGATTTAATGAATTCCTTCTTATGCATGAAGGCAACTAAAGGGTATGTGCACACATCTTTTTTGTGGCTGCTCTGCTCTGAAACCCGCTTGAAAAAGTGCTTTAAAAACACTGAGATTGAACATATGCATTTTTGTGTCAAAATCGCTTGCAGTTCATATGTTCAGTTTTTTTATCGTCTTTTAACCACTTCATGTTAGAAAATAGTCAAAGGGGTTAAGAAACGTGACCTGACTATTCTTCTGGCATCTTCCATTTTGGAAGACACCACAAACAAACCAAAGAAGCCCATAAAGACAGATGTAAGACTCCTATTGTCTTTTATAGGATTTTAAAAATGCTTGGAAAAATGCTGGCTTTCTCCTGAAGCGGGTTCCATTTAAAACTCGAGGCGATGTGTGCCCATACACTCAGGATATGTGCAAACAGAGTTTTTTAAGGGGAAAAATCCATTGTGATTTTCAAGAGATATCTTGGAATCCATGCTTTTTTTATGAGGTTTTCTGACTTGATGTGGTTTGTAAGCTTTTTTTTCATGCAGTGTTTTTAGTGGATTTCACAAGGAATCTGCATCAAATAATTGACATGTCTATTCTTGTCTGAGGTGAGGTTTTCAAAACCTCATAGGAAACAAACTAGCCGTATGAACAGCAATGTGGATTTTCCATTTACATCAATAGAAAGCATTTTTATAGAGTATTTGATGTGGATTTTGGATGGACTTCAAAATATTTGGAAAAGAAAACATTTTGTCTTTCAAAAGAGAATAAACTTTTTTTTGGGGGGGAGGGTAGGTGGAATTCAACAGAAAAATATCGGTATACTTCTTCAATAAATTTTACTCACCTTGAATTTTTTTGTGGAAGCCACATGACAATTCTAGTGTTAAACTGATGGATTTACTAGGATATTATATATGACAGTTATCTTTGAGTACTTTGGTGTGTATTTTCAGTGTATAGTCTGGGTTGAACGCCCAACAAGTGAATCTCTAGTATTTCATGAGCTGAATATAAGCTGAAGAGTACTTTTTGGCACTCGGAATTGTTGGCTTGCGTCAACTATGGTTTTTATAAAAGATCTGGCAATTAATCCTGTACGGCAAGGTATACTAAATATTTTTTTCCTTATGTATTAAGACTCACGAGAGGTGAATATTTACTGTTTTTATGTTGCATATAGGATGTGAACAGAACCTCGCTGTGACAACTGTACCCAATTGTCAAAGACGGCTTAATCAGTCAGCATGTAACATATGGAGAATTACAGACACAGTATAAATTTCAATAAAACAAATTACAGACACATTGTAGTAAAATAAAACTATGAAGCATAAGGTAATAAATAGATTGATTCAGAATCATGTGCTTCCTATTTACTGTCCTACATATTTATGGGGATGTTACTGCAGGATTGCCATAAAATGTGGCAATATCCTTTAATGTTCCGTTCTAAAAGTCAGACATGAAGCAGGGTTGCAAAAGAGAGGAAAGTATTAACAGCTGGCTGGGCCCAATGATATTACTAATTCACATTTACTGTATTTGTTCGGCTTTGTAGACTCAAAATCATTTTTATTATAAAATGACAGCTGTTAGAACCCTCTTGTTAGGTTTTGTTTCACTTTGCAGGTCACATGACCTTTTTACCCTATTTAGTCTGGTTCCGCCCTTCTGGCCTTGCTGGACTTCATTGTATTATCTACTCTTAAGCTAGCCGGGTGCTTAGGTGCCTTACTCTGTCAGTTTTGCTAGATCTTAGTATCTCTTAGTATTTGTTTTCTGTTTTATTTTCCCTGCTACACTTTCTGTTAGGAGGTGTCCACCTTTTCACCCAGTCCCTAGATCTTGTAGGGATTCCTCCCTCGCAACTATAGGTCTTCGTTCAGACTAGCTGAGGACTTTAGCGGGTCTGGTCGCAGGATCAGGTTCCCCGTTACATCGTAGGGATCCAGCTTAGTCCTATTGTAGGGACAGAATTCCCACCTTTCCTTAGTGCTTGTAGCAGATCATAACAACAGCAGCAATAAATTCACGGACCAAAAAATTTTTATTTTTCAAATTATGCATTATATACAATCATTTATTTCCTGACTTTTATCAGATGTTCCCACATTATTCAAGCAGGTTTGCAAGAGTTACACTGTAAGTCAAAAATGGGTGTCTCATCAAAGCAAACTTTATTTAGACTTAAGGGTATGCCACACTAAACAAGGTTGCTAACGAGATCGCTAAAAAAGTCACTATTTAGCGATCTCGTTAGTGACGCTATTGTGTGTGGCATGTAGCAACGACGTGGCCCCTGCTGTGATCTCGCTGATCGTTCACTAGAGTTCTGGACCGTATTTAGATCGTTGGCGTCCCGCTGGTGACGCTATATCGCTGTGTCTGGCACCTTTTGTGAGCGATGTGCGCTGTTTTTTACATCGCAATGACCGTTAAAGCCGTTAATGAGATCGCTAACCGCTTATGAGTCGTTAACGAGATCGCTAAGTGTGGCAGCTACTAGCGACATTAAAACGATCACAAAAACTATCGCATTAGTATGCGTCGTTATTGTGATCGTTAGCGGGAGCGTTTAGTGTGGCAGTACCTTTAGGCCTCCAGATCAATTACCGTATCTCACTCTCAGTGGTCCTGATGCAGGCTCACCTCCACAAAAAAAAGTCTTATTTTGCCAGGTAAAGCATCAGTAAGCTACGAAGGGATAATTACATGGTAACTATTGGGTCTTCACAGAATACAGAAGAAATGTAATATCAAAACATTCAAATGTATGCTATGACAGTTCCATTTGTTTGGTGTCTTTTGGGTATTTTGGATGGTTCAGAAAAGCACGGAAGCTTTACTAGAACACAAAAAGGTTATATTAAAAAATGTTTTTAGTAGAGATGAAAGAATGGATTTGCAGGACTCTTGGAGCAGCCAGGCAAGAGCCCTGTGAACTGCCTCCTACTTGCTTTAAATCGGGACCTCTTCTGATTTGTACACCCGGAACGTCGTCATTTGTCATAACGCACTTATAACATTGTGCCAAACCTACTAGTCAAAATAATCATCAGTGATTCTGGCAGGTAGAAGGCAGTTCATAAGGCTTCAGTTTGGTGGCCATGGATCAATTATGTTACCTCTGGACCAAGGTCTTGTAAATCGATTTGCTGATCTGTTGTTTGTAGAACTGAAGCCTTTGGGTACACAAGAGTTTATAGTGGATGTGAACTTTGCCATAGTTCTGCTCATAAAGGTGCACTGGGAAACATTATTTTTCCAGAAAAACCAAGATTGGTCATCAGAGTTAATTTAAATGGACCTTCATCTTGGCATCCAATGTATGTGAAATTGATTGAAAGTCAGAAAAATTAGTGATGGAGCCACTCTTTTAGGGAAAATTAGCATAACAAGTATTTCTTACTGCATTCACTGGCACTTTGGAAAGTGTAATCCAGTGGCTTTAATGAAAGTGCAGAAAAGATGCAGTGACCCAGTTAGTCCAAATTAAAAGTCTCTATTTTGGCAACTTACAAAAATATCTCAAACTTTATCTTCCATTTCACAGCAGGATCATCCATAACAGTCCATATCAAATCAGTTTCCCTGGACGACTGAACCGCCGTATCACTTATGGGTGCTTCAGTGGCTTTGCTTTCTCTGGCTCTGGCCTGTGTTCAGTCTCACACAGACTTGACTTTTATAGACTCTCCTGCTCTGATGCTTGCAAATCAAAATTGATGCTCCTAAATCTTAATTGAAAGTTTAAATGTGAATCCAGTCTCAAGATTTGGAGTGGAGGGAGAGATTTGCCCCACTGCCATCCTGCAGATCTCTCCAAAAATAAAAACACATGTGTTATGATTTGGTAGCTGAGGAGAGCAGGCAAAAA
>VIAB01044419.1:5059-17337 GCA_009801035.1 Oophaga pumilio
CCCTCCCTCCTCTCACCCTCAGCATCTCTTACCTTTTATAATTTATTTTAGCTGTTGTACAATTCTCTGGATGTCTGTAGCTTAATAGCTTTACCCTTTGCAGGCTTCTTAGAATCAGAGAATCTGAAACTGAATCAGACTTCCTCTCAACATCTTATCTCAGGTCCTTCACAATTAGCTCACAGTGTATACTGTCCTCATTACTCTCTACACAGCTCATTACTATTTTCAGAAGGACCTGAGATGATGTCATGGCCTTATCTCTCCCTTCAAAAATCACATGATATCCTCATATGGCATTATCCACACCCTGGCCCCTCCACCAGCATTACTGAGTACAAGTAAAGTAACTTGAGACACAAATACTACTGAGAACATGATAAATACATGGGGGCCTAAAAGGCCCCCAAACCGTACAGATGTGTTTTTTACCAAAAAAGCATTGTTACACAGAAATGCCTATGAAAAAAATTATATGAACAACTGGATATTACCAACAACGACATACTTCTAACTTAAGTAATTTTGTAGATAATAGCAAAAAAGTAAGCATGGGGGCCTTAAAGGCCCCCAATACGCATGCTAGGGTTAAAAGGTTGCTCCTTGAGAATCATTGATTTCATGTCATATAATTATGACATCAATTTAATACAAGATATCTCATTACTTTTGATAGTTCTATCAAGATTCCTCCAAAGGCTATGTGGTTGATCCATTAAAGCCAATGGTGTCCATCGGTCCTCTCGAAAATGCTGAGTGCACTATTGCCATGTCTATTGTTCTCACTGGAAATGTCATGACACTTAATCTTTTGACAATTTGTCTTGGTTTTCACAAAAGCTACATAGTTGGTACAATATTGTCAATTGCCAGCCATGTGACCATAGACTTACTAACTACCTTTCCTGCTGATAAATATTAATTCAAGGAATAAAAAATCGTACAGTCGTAAAAGCCTGTTTGAGCCATATGGAGAAGGTGACTCTCATCTCTACAACATTGTTTTTGTACTTAGATGCTCATGTACATTTGATATTATATTTAATGTACCTTTAATGATAATAGTGCACTAACAATAATGTTTTCAGAGCCTAAGACAATATTCATTACACTTTGAAAGCCATTAAGTATCATTAACTGACATTTACTTGGCGTTGTATTAATTATTAATAATGGCTTTGGTAGGCTGACCTTTCAGCGTTATGTTCAGACAATGAATTACAGCATATGAGTATTTATTGTAATTTATCTATATGCCTCATTCACCCATCTATGATTGCTGGACTGAATTTCTATTGTACTCAACGCTAATTACATTTTCAGGCTTACACCCAGAAAAGCGCAAAAACCTATAACAGGCAGAAATTCTCCTAACCCCAGTAATCTGAATCTACAGATCGCAAGAATTAAGGTGCTTTTGAGCTATAACAAACACTTTGATTTTACTTGGAGACTTTCGATGGCTCTTGCATTGGAGTTTTTGAAATTATAATTACTAGTGATGATTGAGCTTGCTCGGTGATACTCGGATATTACTAGAGTATCTGGGTGCTTGGATATGCTCGTCACTTGTCGAGCATTGGCTGGTGCTCGGATTGAATGCTCGAATCTCCTCCCCATATGTTTAATGCCTGTTACACAGCCAATAAACATGCCAGTCACTGTAATGCCACACCCATCTTAGTAGTGGCATTACTGCGATTGGCTGGCTGCATTACCTCATCAGAGGTTGTAAAATGAGTTTCACTGTCACTTTCAGCACACTGACACCATTGCACAACTCAGGGACAGTTGTGATTGGAGGAAGAAAGTAGTTGACCAGGCTTGTTTGTGCACAGTTTCATTAATTAGAGTCCTGATGCTGATTCTGAACCATCATACTAACAGTCTTTCAAAGGGCTAATCTTGTTCTTTTTTGTTTCTATGCAATATATTCTGCATTTAGCCTAGGGACAAATGCAGGAGCAAAGAGAGTGGATGAATACCACCTCTAGGCAGGACTTAGGGCTTTGCAGTCCATTGTTAAATATATAGCTGTTGCAAGTGACTTTTTGGGGGGTGAAAAAAATGACTGTATTGTCAATTATACAGTTTAACGTGCTTTATGTGAAATTACGGTGGTTTTAAATTTGTAAAAATCTATTGGAATGCTACAGAAGACCATATTTTTTTATTAAAAAAATTTAGTTTCTGTTAATTAATGAAACTTGGTTTCCAGAGACCTAGCAATTAGAACACGCAGAAGGTATGCAGTAAGAGATGATGAAGTGGAAGCGCTGCTGGTGGTGCTCCTGTTGCTGGAGCAAAAGTAACATGTCCATCCACAACACATAGGGAGGCACGGGCACCACTTCTGAGGCCACATCAGTGCGAACAGGTGGTCAGTTGGATAGCAGAAATTGCTTCCAGCATGCTTGTCAGCACCACCCAGTCTTAATATTTGAATGAGACACTTAATTTTGTGCCTTCAAGAGTGTATGGATGACCCTGCTTGTAATTTTTGGCAGGCTTTGCACTTAGTGCATTGCCTTTTGAAGTCTAGGAGTAGCACTACATGACAATTTGAACAGAATGTGTATAAGTCCCCCCTTTATGTCTAATACAAGGTGTATCCGAGTTTCTTTTCAAACAATTGTTTAACAGTTCTTGCTTCCTTCTTAAATTACACTGAAATTACTAATTTTTAATAACAGTTTCAATTTTGGTTTACGTAAATTATTATTTTTTTATATTTTTAAAATGTTGCCTTATATACAAGCCATTATACAGGAAAGAATGTTTCTTAACAAATTTTACCTGTTCACTCCAATTTCTCTTCAATTTTGAATGTTTTATTGTCAGTCCTTGAAGAGGAGTAAAAGTGTGACTCCATTGTTCTCAGCAGTGAGTCAGAGATGCTTCCAGGGGTCTTCCCCATGCTGTTTTCCTTCCATTCAGCACTTTTTCCAGCCATTTCAACATTTGAAATGCCCCCCCAGACCGCCTTATAAGGGTCTGGAGGAAAAATGCTCGGACTTACCATTGACTCCCATTATACTTGTTACTTGAAATGAACATGCAAGCATTAGGAATTGCTTGGTTCGAGTAACGATTATTCGAGCACTTTAATGCTTTCTTATCCCTAGTAATTGCATCTTTTAAATATAGAATTTAGATGGCTTAACCTAACTCCTCTCCAATTTTACTTTACTTCCATCTTGTACACATTATTTGTTTTCTCTGTCCAGATACTGGAGGAAATCTTGCAGTATGCTAACAGGCTCTGAATGTACATAGCTGTATACAGTGAACTGCTTATCACTGTAGAGAGTGGAGCTGAACCAGGAGGCATATGCTTCTGTAGTCCAGAGAATGATAATCAAAGGTGATAAAACCTTCAGTCTAAATAAGCAACAGCACACAACCAAATATGTGACACATTGTTGAATTCTGTGTTTTAACCCCTACCTCATACTGTCCTCAGATTACATTGTGAAGCTTGCTGACAGGTTTTTTTTTAAAGAAATCTGCAATAATGCAAACTGCACTTATCTTCAAAGACAAGTTCAGGTAGCCAGATGTGGTGATTGGTTTTTACAAAAAATTTTAACTGGGTTGTTACACTAATGTAAGTGTGCAGAAATATGAAGTATGCTGTCACAAGCTGTTGTGAAGCCTTTTGGAATTCTTGCCCTTTCTAGAGGAAGGAAGAATGTAGGGAATAGTTTTTTAGCTTTTAGTTTTTTTGTAGCATTTACTGGTTCTTCTTTTACAATGAATCCTAGATCTGGGGTCACATCAGCTATAAAGGTGCACCGAATAGTGGTATATCTGTGTGTAGTGATCCATAACAATCTCCTCTCTCTCACTCTTTGACCACAACCTTCTTTCATTCCCTATCAAGAACTGCCATTCCGCTCAGGTCACCCCGACTTTCCACACTTATAGAAACATACATGCCATTAACACCCAGAAACTTATGGAGAACTTGCAGTCATCATTGGCCCCTCTCCCTCTCATGTCCTGGTTCTGCACTGAAGCATTACAACAAAACTCTGCAAAGTGCCCTGGATGAAATTGCACCTCCTATACATAGAACAATATGACACAGACGGTGACAACCGTGGCACACGCTGCAAACACGTTTCCTGCAGCGGTGCTCCAGGTGCGTCGAACGTCTGTGGAGAAAATCTAATCTACCCGAAGATTTCATCCATTTTAAGTTTATGCTTAAAACATACAACTCTGTCCTTCACCTCTCCAAACCTATTTCAACACCCTCATCACCTCACTATCCAAAAACCCTAAACGTCTCTTTGACACTTTTTCATTCACTACTCAACCCAAAAGTGCAGGCCCCAACCACAGATCTCAGCACTGACGATCTGGCCAATCATTCAAAACAAAAAATTTACAATATCCGACAGGAAATTATCTTCCAATCTCCTCATTCCACACACCGTCCTCCCTCCCCCACTACATCTAGCTCACTCTTTGATTTTGAACCAGTCACAGAAGAAGAAGTAATCAGGCTCCTTGCATCTTCTCGCCATACCACTTGCTCCAGTGACCCTATTCCGTCACATCTCTCCCAGTCCCTTTCCCCTGCTGTCACCTCTCACCTAACAAAAATATTCAACTTCTCTCTCTCTTCTGGTATCTTTCCCTCCTCATTTAAGCATGCCATCATAAATGCATTACTTAAAAAACAATCTCTTAACCAAAACTGTGCCGCTATCTATAGACCTGTCTCTAATTTTCCCTTCATCTCTAAACTCCTTGAACGCCTGGTCCACACCCATCTTATCCGCTATATCTCAGATAACTGTCTTCTCGATCCTCTTCAATCTGGTTTCTGCTCTTTACAGTCTAGTGAAACTGCCCCCACTAAAGTCTCTAATGATCTACTAACTGCTAAATCTAATGGTCACTACTCCATGCTAATTCTCTTGAATCTCTCTGCAGCATTCGACACTGTGGATCATCAGCTCCTCCTCATTATGCTACACTCCATCGGCCTCAATGACACTGTTCTCTACTGGTTCTCCTCCTATCTCTCTGACCGTTCCTTCACTGTATCTTTTGCTGGCCCCTCCTCCTCTCATCTTCCCCTTACTGTTGGGGTTCCTCAAGGATCAGTTCTAGGCGCCATCCTCTTCTCTTTGTGTACCGCCCCTATTAGACAAACAATCAGTAGATTTGGTTTCCCGTACCATCTCTATGCTGATGACACCCAATATACACTTCTCCCGATATCACGCCTGCCTTTTTAGAAAACACCAGTGATTGTCTTACCGCTGTCTCTAACATCATGTCCTCCCTCTGTCTTAAACTGAACCTGTGAAAAACTGAACTTGTGTTTACTCCCTCTACTAATGTACTTATGCCCAACATTGCCATTTCCGCAAGTGGTTCCACCATTACTCCCCAGCAACATGCCCGCTGTCTTGGGGTCATACTTGATTCCGAGCTTTCATTCACCCCCCACATCCGATCACTGGCTTGCTCTTGTTATCTCCACCTCAAAAACATTTCTACAATTTGACCTTTTCTTACTTTCGACTCTGCAAAAACTGTTACTGTTTCTCTTATTCATTCTCGTCTGGACTTTTGTAACTCTACTAATCGGACTCCCTCTTACCAAACTCTCCCCTATCCAATCAGTCTTGAATGCTGCAGCCAAGATCATATCCTCACCAATCGTTAGACCGATGTCTCTACCTTGTGACAGTCATTACACTGGTTACCCATCCACTCCAGAATCCAGTACAAACTTTTTACCCTCATCCACAAAGCACTAAATGGCTCAGCACCTCCCTATATCTCCTCCCTTGTCTCTCAGCCTACCACCGTACCTGTGCCCCCCATTCTGCTAATGACCTGAGGTTAACATCCTCAATAGTCAGAACCTCCCACTCCCGTCTCCAAGACTTTTCACGTGCTGCACCAATTCTTTGGAATAGACTACCCAGGTTAATATGATTAATCACCAATCTCGACAGTTTTAAGCGTGCCCTAAAAACCCATTTGTTAAGACTGGCCTACTGCCTCAATGCATTAACCTAACTAACCCTGTGTGGCTTATTCAAAAAATTTTTACATAATCAGGTTCCTCGCATCATGTTCTCACATGTTTTATGCATTTAATAGACCTCTGTGTCTGTACTGTTACATACTTAAGCTATTAACTGGTTCATGCAGCATTACAGGAACACCCGATTCGTACACTATGGCTGGTCCGAACAATGAAAGCAATTGTTACCATCTACCTTTTGTGTCTCCCCTTTTTCCTCATAGATTGTAAGCTTGCGAGCAGGGCCCTCATTCCTCTTGGTGTCTGTTTTGATCTGTGTTTATTGTTATGCTGTAATGCTTATTGTCTGTACAAGTCCCCTCTATAATGTAAAGTGCTGCGGAATATGTTGGCGCTATAGAAATAAAATTATTATTCATATTATTATTATTATCCATACTGGCTAATAATCTATTGGTCATGCCCATAATATTAAATTAGATGGCATCCCAAAGCCTTCAAAGTGCACAAAAAGAGGTTCCTCATTATACAGTTTCACTACATGTCATAATGTGGCAATTACTTTACAGGAGACTTCTCTTTGTGCTATTAGAATACAAAGGGTGTATTGACATGTAGCAAATGTGTCAGAATTTGTTAATAATATTTTAATTACCTTTAGTGGTGATTAACATTGTCAATTCAAAGTATTCCAGGTTAGGTAATGGTAACATCTGCCAGAGATTGTAGGCTCAAAAAGGCAACCTCGGACAGAGTTAGTGCTAACCACTATGTTTGACAGATTACAGAAACACTCATTACATTTTTTCTTTACCTCTGTACAGAAAACTGGTCTTAAAACAGTGCCTACTAGATTGCTTCCATGTAATAACAACAGCTGGCCAGAGAAGCCATCCAGAGGCCAGAGGAGTGAAGGTAGCAGGGTCAGGTCCAACGGGACAGTCAAGGTGCAAAATAAGAAGACGAAAGAATGGTCAGGAAACAGGCTGATGTCAAATAACAGGAATTTAAACAAGCAAATCATGATCATAAAGCACAATACAGAAAAAGAGAATATAAACATTAATTAGTATGTAGAGTCAGAGGTTCAGGGGCTAAACAGGAGACAGCTGGGCTAAGGGCTCACAGAAAGGAGCAGTGAATTAGCTTAAAAGCACCCTGACAGATCAGCTCCAATAGAGCTAGGAATTATATAAGACTGCAATGCAACCAAAGTGGAAACAGAGGGGATATATATATTGGCCTGGACTATACAGTTTGACTCACAAAAACCATGACCTAATTTAAAAATCCCATCGTAAATCAAAGGTGTGAGTTAATTAGTATTTTGCACCAATGTTACTTCTCTCATACAGCACTTTGTTTTTTTGTATTCTGATGATAAATCATATTTTAACTTGATCTTGTATCAATAAGTATGCCGTTTTCAATGAACATTATATTGGCAGGTTGTCTTTAAATTTAGATTTTCTTGGTTTCATTATTTTTATGCACTGTTGAAAACAGTGAAATAACATGCACTGTAGTTCCTATTCAAAAGTTGATCCATTTTCCTTCTGGCTTGTTTAACCCTTAACCCGGGAAGAAGTTACATTAGGGAATTAGTTCAGTTGTAATGGCTATTGTAAAAGATATATACCAGTAACATTACATGGTGACTACTGATAAGTTCTCAACTCTGGCATATGCAGGTGTTTCCAAAAATTATCCATTATTTGGCATGTAAACTTGAATTGTTGTCAAGAGACAAGTACTTTGCAATTTACATTGCAACAGCAGTAAGGTCACATTAAGACACAACTAGCATAACTATCTGCCAACAGAGTATCACAAAATCATGTTTTTTTTTAAATGTATGATGAGCCAAGAGCAAGTGTAAGCCAAGGCACATTTGAAAACAGTGAATAATGCAGAAATATAAATTTATAAGTACAGATTTTTTTTATTGAAATCTTGAGATTGTGCTCTCCACATAAGTGCAAAGAAAATGTGACAGCACCAAGAAAAAAGTGCTCTATGATGTGGTGTATTGCAGCCTACTCTCAAAAGATGAATGAACCTTATCTCAGACCTCTAGACTTAAGGTACTGCCACACTAAACGCTCCCGCTAACGATCTCGTTAGCGGCGCATACTAATGAGATCGCTAGCGGGATCGTTTTAATATCGCTAAATGTGTGCCACATTTAGCGATATAGCTAACGACGCTATCGCCGTTAGCGATCTTCTTAGCGATTTAGCGGTACAAAAGTACCGCTAAATCGCTAAGAAAAGGTGCCACACTTAGCGATAACATACTTACCAGCGGGGCGCCAGCGACGAGAATAGGGTCCGGATCGTTTCCGGCGACGAGCGAGATCCCAGCAGGAAGCTCGTCGCCGGAAGCTGCCACACACAGCAACATCGCTAACGGGATCGCTAAATAGTGACGTTTTTTAGCGATCCCGTTAGCGATATTGTTTAGTGTGGCAGTACCTTAAGAGGTCACAGCGAGGATCAAGGATCAGTGGCCTACCCTTGGAGAGATGGTAATGTTTCCAGAATCCACCAGGGCTGCCACACCAGTGAAGCTATGAAATGCATGTTGTTTACAGTGGAGAGACTTGTAAGGAAACACACACGAGAGAGGAGAGCCAGGGGGATACGGATATCTCCCCACCGTCACCAATCTTTGATAGAGCTTACACAGTCACAGCTCTCTGGTGCCCCCTTACCCTCAGATCAGTCAGGGAACTGCACCTAGGGTAAGTAGTCGCCAAATAGGCTACCCTGTCATGTACTGGTTATCAGGGCAGTATATATATTACCAGTTCCAGGCTGGCAATATATATATATAAACCTCCAGTATGTCACTGCCAGGATCCCCCAGTGAAACCAGAACTGTATGCTGCCACCAGTTCCTCGTTAGATATAAGCCCAGTCTGTTAACAAGCTTATCGGGTCAGAAACCAACTCTAGGTAGCGTATAGGTACTAGCTAAACTCACGGACGTGGGAAATCGGGTTTCAAGATAAAAGAGAAGCCCAAAATTAATTGATATTTTAATTGCCAAAAGGAACACTAGATGCTACAAATATATGCAGAGTAATATACAGAGGTTACACGTGACGTGACATGGCTTCCATGGCAGAACAAAGACAAAGGCTAAAGGTGTGCAGCTAGCTTTTAACCCCTAGCTTGCCCCTCCAATATTTGCCACCGCCCCTCAGGGTTGGACCGAATTCTCCTCTCTTGATCTCCTAGCTCAAATAATTTCCAATATCTAGGATGTGTCATAACTTCCTAGTGGGAGGTCCAAACGGGACGACTGGCATCTCACCAGGTTTTTGGGGGCTGGTCCGATATGGAGAGTCAAAACTTGGGTCAGCTAAGTGGTTCTGGAGAGCCAGTCTCGATAGCTCGGTATCCAGGACAGATGTAGAAATATGAGATGCAGGGGTGCATGCAGAGGGCTCCCAGAGTTCTGATGATATATTGGACTTTCCCCTGAAAATCACGGTACTCTCGTAATTCATCTCTGGGTGTTGGTGCCCAAGTGACAGGAGATTCCTTTGATGTTGGCTGCCTTGCACAAAACACAGCAGGGGGCCCTAGCTCTGCCTCTACTCGCCTTCATTAACACATGGCCTCTAATTCTCTGGCCATTTGGCAAAAGGGGATTTGTATGCTTCTTCCAAGGGTGGGGGCCACTTTAGGAGTGGAGAAAGATCTCTAGACAAAATATTGGGCCTGAATTAATAAATCCAAAATGGAGTCTCCCTCATCCCTCTCAGGTCACAGTGAGGATCAAGGATCAGTGGCCTACCCTTGGAGAGATGGTAACGCTTCCAGCATCCACCTGGGCTTCCACACCAGTGAAGTTATGAAATGCGTTGGGTTTACAGTGGAGAGTAGAACATGATGGCCAAACACTTCCCTTCCAGGTCTGGAAGAAACCTTATGGGAATCATTCCCTGAAAAGTGCTGCTGACAAAAACATGTACAAACATGTGACACACAGTCAAAAACAAATAAAATAAATAGTGAAGCTATTAACAGCATAAAACTGTGCAGACCTTTTGTTAAGAAATTTAAAATTTTCCCTTAACCTAGCCAAAAATGAGTAAGGGTTTGTGTTTAAAAACTGTGAAAGACATGTATGTAGATGTGTAGTGAAACTCAGTTGGGGTTCACAGTCAGTGAGATTAGGAAATTCAGGGCCACCACTTTTGGGGCACTTGTGCATTTTAGGCTTTGAAACTTAAACCTACCTCATTGCTGTAATCCTGGAGATCGGGTTCACCTGACCGGATGACTACACCCAGAAGCTTCCGCCCAGTGTGATTTAGTTTGTCTGCTTTTACATCAGTGGGCCAGGTCAAGCCCACTAACACCAGACAGCACTGCACTTTAGATAATAGAAACAGATTTTAGAAATAATTCTAATACTAATTGTTATGTGCTTTACATTTGTTCCTCAATAGAAAATAGTTATAAAAATGGAGAATCATGAATCTATTGATATTTTAAGCATGCCAGAAAAAGTGTTATACAAAACTGAAGTGTGAGATGGCATGAATCAAGATTTGACTCAATATTCATCATCGATGCGTTGACTACAGATTGGAGAAATTGAGTTCCTTAGGGAAACAAAATAACTAAATAAACATAAAAAGTATTTTGAGCTGTCAAAATAGTATATGAAACAGGAAACGAGTTCCACTTAAGATTCCTCCCATCCAACCATGGACTGTATTCAGGTAATTGTAGACTTATCAAATATTGACAAATGTGAAATGATAACAATCAGTCAGTGTCAGAAGCAAAGAGGTTCCCACCTCTATTTTACAAATGATCCAATTAAGGAAAACACGCAGACTATAAAAGTCAAAATCAACAATGTGCTGCACACTGACAGCCCATCTAGCATATAAAATCAATATTGTATTCACTTTCTTTCTGGCATTGAAGCAATAGTACTAACTTTCTTACCTTTTTAGTCAAATACACAATCGATCATACCTTACTACCTAGGGAACAGTGTCTGGAGATGAATTCAGAATGCAATTTTCTATCACTTTCTTTTCAACTGACTCAAATGGGACTCTTTGGATTTCTTGAGGAGTAAGGTAATATTATTTTGGAAACCCCTGGCTTAGAATGATCAAAGTGTTATAATTGCAATTTCATGTTAGATTTTTAGAATGGGAAAAAATATTACAATGGAGGAAAAGTAAAAATCAATTTCTCAGGCATTTATTTGTATTATAAACTGCTTCATATTGTTGAATAATTTTTTGATAGATGGATAGATAGATAGATAGATAGATAGATAGATAGATAGATAGATAGATAGATAGATGCAAAACAAGAAGAGAGAGAAGCAGCAACACACAAAAGCATTCCTGGGTACCACGCCATCCAGGTAAATACCAAACCTTAAGTACAGAAGATAAAAAACGGAGTCAGCACACCAGTTTAAGGTGAAAAAAGAAAAATTTATTATTCGAAAATAGTGCAAAGTTTTGGTTCAACATGTATGTTACAGAAACATAGATAGATATATATATATTAGAGGTAGATAGTTCTTCTCTTTAGCTCTATATTAAGATAAATTTGTGTGTTACACAGAAACTGTGACATCTGTGCCAGTTTCTGCTTCAGCTGCTAGGTGCTTGACAACATCGATTCTGTATTATTTTTGGGACTCATGGCTTTGGCTAGTCCAGAAACAAAGAGGTAAATCCTATCTGTTTGAGTTTCTATCTGTTGTCAGTGTTGGGTGTGGCTGTTACTATATTAACCCCTGAGAGTCCAGTTCCCACTGCCAGTCAATGTTTGTGCTACCTGGCTTTATCTGTGTGCTGCGCATTTCATGATTTTTCCTGATGTATATGTACCCTGATCTCATCTAGTTTATTGATGCTTTTCCTGCCTGACAATTTTGTACCTCCCATATCTGCAGGCTCTGACCCAGGAGTTAAAGGGTAAAGGCCAGGACAACCCCTGGGTTCTGGGAAATGGAGTAGCTTGTGCAAAGCCTGATCATGGCACCCATTTTGGAGAAGCCAGGTGACTATAAACAGTGCTTGCATGACAGAAATATGCTTTAAAGGTATAACCTGTGTCAACCTTAACAAATCTACTGAGATGTGGAGGATAGGGGGGTTGAGAAACTTTTGTAATATATTATATACATAAACAAGAAAACAAGGGATTGCTGAGGGTAAGTTGTGACAGTATGATGCACAGCTGTTTTTATGTTGGTAGGACTTTGGTATGAATAC
>VIAB01044430.1:0-17386 GCA_009801035.1 Oophaga pumilio
TCCGAAACCCGACTCGACCCTCCCGGGGGCAAAGTCGCTCATCTAAAGTGGCATCAATTTCGCGAGAGTAAAAATAGTATAATGGGGAGCGACAACTCTTCCACTACAGCTAACCCAGCAGATGGAGACCCAACCAGGACTGTTCACATTTCTACAAATTAGTGTTAACATCTGCAGCAGGCACAGAAGCCCCAATAAAGATATCACGTGCAATTACGTGAGATCAATGCAGCACACTAAAAACTATCACAACGCCTAATCTGTGCAGTCTGCGATAGGGGTGCATAAGTCCTTGGAGATCCATGACTCATTCATTTTGATGAAAGATAGGCGGTTTACACTTTCAGGGGACAGCCGGCTGCGCTTATCCGTCAGGACACCACCAGCCGCGCTGAAGACACATTCTGAGAGAACACTACTGGCCACTCATCCATTTTTGAAGACCAAAATGTGAAATGGTCCAAACCCTCCCTGATGGTATTGATATTGAGTTTTAGATATTCCTGCACCATCCTCTCCAGTCATTCACCACGTGTCAGACTTGGACTCTGTTGTGCTGGTGCACGAGCTGGTCAAAAACGTGTCAAAGGACTCATAGAAATTGCTTGTGCAACTTACATTACTGCTGCTGCTAATGTTTTGACGTTGACGAATCGACGTGCCAGAGGTTAGAAGTCTAGATCTGCGATGCACACTGTGTGCCTCACTGCTGTTTGGGGAAAACTTCTCTTAAGGTTGTGTAAAAGCGTATTTCGATACTCCAGCATTCACAGGTCCTTTCCAGGATGAGAAGCATCTGATAAATTTTGTTTTATAACTTGAATCTAACCGAGTGGCAACCCCCTAGTGAGTACTATTTCGAATCATAACTATATGGAGATCATGTTGTAGATAGTGCAGCAAGAAGGCACTCATATGTCGGGCTCTTCCATGAGGTCCAAACCCATGCAGTGTTGGTGGCTGGGTAATACTGGTGCTTGTTTCCTCTGTCCACTCCCGCCAACCACCAACAACAGAGAGGGGATGATTATCCTCTTCATCTCCTGACAGTTGCTCGACCATCACCTCTTTCTCTTCTATTTGTTCCTCGGCTCTTGCACCTTCACTAACAGGTTACCTGGTATCATCAGCCCCCCTCGATCTCGGTAATCCACCCTTCTTTGGCACCCGCCTATGTGATGACAGTCTGGAACTTCCTCCTCCCGCAGGCTATTCAAAGTCGGCTCCAGCATGAAGATGACCGGAATAGTGATGCTGATGACAGCATCGTCAGCACTAACCATCTTAGTTGCCATTTCGAAACTGTGCAGAAGGGTGCAGACGTCCTTATTCTGTGCCCACTTCGTTAACTTGATATGTGCCACGTCCATACTGGCCCAGGCTATACAACATGGCATACTGTATCAGCGCTCATTGCTGCTGCCACGGTCGCTGTAACATGTGCAGAGTGGAATTCCTCCGTGTCTGCACATCGCATATTAACCTGTTAACGGGCATGGACATAGACCTTTATATCGATGCAAGTCGATGACCTGAGGGGTGCGAACAGCAGAAGTGAGCACACAGCTTGCCAGGATAGTGGCAGAGAAATTGCTATACCTCCAGGTTAAGGATGTGAGTCATGCAAGGCATGTGTGTGAGCTTACCCATGTACACCTTGAACACCAAGCCTAATTCCCCTTCCACTACGACCTTGCTTTTTCCCAGTCATGTTGCTCAGATAGTGTGGTAGGAGCACAGTATTAGCAACAAGTTAGATTTTTAATTCTGCACCAGCTCTGCACACTTCTAAATTTCAGCGGCACTAAATGACAAGGTGAAATATGGTGTTAGTCACAGAAGAAAGAATTGTTTGTGTGGATGAGGCCTGTATGACAAAGAAGATATGCTCCAAACAATTTCAAACAGATCTCCCCTAGTGTATGACGCTAGTCACAGAAGAAAGAATTGTTTCAGTGTGGATGAGGTCTGTATAGCAAAGAAGTTATGCTCCAATTATAAAAATGAGATCTCCTCTACTGTATCACGTTTGCAACAGAAGAAATTTTTTTGTGTACATGAGGCCTGTATAACATAGACTATATGCTACAAACAATTTCAAACTTAGATCTCCCCTACTGTATCACATAATTAACAGAAGAAAATATTTTTTAGTGTGGATATGGCCTGTTTAACCTAGAAGATATGCTCCAAACAATATCAAACTCTGATCTAGCTTGCTGTATCACGTTTGTCACAGAAAAAATATTTTTTTTTACTGTGCAACAGCTCTGCACACAGAACAATTTCACCACCACTAAATGACAAGGTGGGATATGGCGTGCTGTATCATGTTTAGAAACAGAAAAAAATGTTTTTTTACTCTGCAACAGCTGTGCAGGAAGATGAATTTCACTGCCACTAAATGACAAGGTGAGATATGGCCTGCTGAATCACGTCAGCAACTGCAATTTTTTTTTTTTTTACTGTGCAAAAGCTCAAATCACAGAACAATTTCACCACCACTAAATGACAAGGTGGGATATTGCATGCTGAATCCCGTTAGCAACTGCAAAAATACAGTATATATTTTTTCTACTATGCAACAGAACAATGTTAGAGCCACTAAATGACAAGGTGAGATATGGCGTGCTGAGTCCCGTTAGCAATTGCAAAATATATATTTTTTTACTGTAAAACAGCTCTGTACACAGAACAATTTCACCGCCACTAAATGACAAGGTGAGATACGGGGTGCTGAATCACGTTAGCAACTGCCCCCCCAACCAATTTTTTCACTGTGCAACAATTCAAATCACAGAACAATCTCACCACCACTAAATGACAAGGTGAGATATGGCGTGCTGAATCCTGTTAGCAACAGCAAAATTTTTTTTTTTACTGTAAAACAGCTCTGCACAAATCTGAATTTCACCGCCACTAAATGACAAAGTGAGATATAGCATGTTGAATCCCATTAGCAACTGCACAAAATATTTTTTTTACTGTAAAACAGCTCTGCGCAAAGCTGAATTTCACCGCTGTTGTGTTTTGGTAGCTGAGGAGAATAAGCAAAAACGGCAATACACCAGAGAGGCTGGAACCTATTGGATTGCAGTAACAACACAACTAGAGGTAGCCATGGAGCATTCCTACGTTGATCCTAGACGCCTCGTCACAGCCTGAGAGATAACTACACCTAAAGGCAGAAAGATGAAAGCTATCTGCCCCGGAGCAGATCCCCAAAGAAAATAGGAAGCCCCCAAACATGTAATGGCGGTTAGAGAAGAAGATGCACGGACACAGACAGAAAATAGAATGAACAAACGCTGAGGCCCAATCTGTCTAGACAGAAAAGTACAGGAAAGGATACTCACTGCAATTCAAAAAAAACCCCAAAAAATACCAACTCTTCGGATTGTAAAAACACCTGAGATCACACGATCTCTACCACCTTAATCAGATCTTTGGTGTAACAAAACTAAGCCGCAGCCACTGAAAAAACAGGAAAAAGCAAAGGAACAAATAACAGTGGCTTCAGAAAAACTGAGAGGAGCACAAGCCCCCGGAGGGGACCTGGCTGACCTCCACAGAAGTGCAGGGAACAATGCAAAAAGCAAGCACAAAAATAAAAGCAGAAAATATCTTATCTGATAGCAGAAGATGCAGGCAAGACTCAGCAAACTTCCAAATGAACCAGGAACCACAATTGAGACAAGAACAATTGATCACCGGCAACCATCATGGGAGGGAACCTCCCTTATATCAGACCAGTCAGTGATCCCCGATTGCCATTCCTCGCTGAAAGTTTCAGTACTGTCTGTAACCACCAGAGGGAGCCTCTGCTCAGAAACCATCTCTAGCACATTCATAACACACCGCCACTAAATGACAAGGTGAGATATGGCGTGCTGTATCATGTTAGCAACTGCAAAAGTAATATTTTTTTACTGTAAAACAGCTCCGCACACAGAACCATTTCATCGCCACTAAATGACAAGGTAAGATATGGCTTGCTGAATCCCATTAGCAACTGCAAAATATTTTTTATTTACTGTAAAACAGCTCTGCACACAGAACATTTTAACTGCCACTAAATGACAAGGTGAGACATGGCGTGCTAAATCACGTTAGTAACTACCCCCCCATTTTTTTTTTACTGGGCAACAGCTCCAATCACAGAATAATGTCACCGCTACTAAATGACAAGGTGAGATATGGCATGCTGAATCCTCCTAGAAACTGCAAAAAAAAAATTATTTTCACTGTAAAACAGCTCTGCACAAAGCTGAATTTCACCACCACTAATTGACAAGGTGAAATATAGCGTACTGAATCACAAATATTTGTTTTTACTGTGCAACAGGTCAAATCACAGTACAATTTCACCGCCACTAAATGACAAGGTGAGATATGGCGTGCTGTATCACCTTTAGCAACTGAAAAAATAAATTTAGAAAGGTCTACTCGTGCATGGAGCACAATAGAAACAGTGCACAACACACTTCTATGAAATATGCCATGCTGTCTTTGTGGACCTCAGAAATGGCACACACACAAAAAATCTGCTGGAAGGTCGATTTCACAGCCACACTGCACACTAGCCATCTAAACTATCTGACTTAATAACAACTGCCTAGCTAACTAGCTAAAATCTATCAGCACTCAGGCTCAGCACCAGGAGCAGCCTGTCTGTGCTGTGCTTGTGACAAAATGGTGCTAAAACATGATGTCCACTTTTTATATGGAGAGGGACATGTGATTTCAGCAGCCAATGACATAAGCCATTGCGTCAAGACATTGTGAATGTTTCCTGCACCCCGATTGGCTTGCCACAATGTGGACACACAAAGTTAAGAAAAAAATGTTTATAAGCACGCCGCTCCTCTGAGCTCTCCCCACGCCCTAACCTCATCAAACACGTGCCCCACACTCATCTTACACCACCACTATCCTAGCCAAAGTGCTCAAAATGCTTTAGTGGCAATGCAAATATTTTCCAGCACTTTTTAACGATTTTACCAATTTTTTTTTTCCAATTTTATAAAAATTTGCTTGTGCTTCCGAACACAAATCAAAATGTACCACATTAGTGTCAAATTTATGTTTGGCAATCGTTTTTGGAACATATTAGCTCATGTCTAGTCCCCGGCACAATCTTTAAAATATATTTTTGGTGGCGTGTCCGGATGCTGAGGTGAGAGGACGCAAGGCTGCAGAGCTCCCGCCAGGCACTGGATATCATCGGCTGCAGAGCCCTGCACCAGCACTTTACCCTGCTCACTGATGGCCGGAGCGTGTGGCTGCATGTATTTCTATGCAGCCGCACACTCTGGTCCGAGTGCCGGGTGTTGATGCGAGCGACGTGTGCGAGTTTCTCGTATCACAAACGCAAGTGTGACACCGGCCTAATTCTTGCCCTCAGCTGAAAAGAGATGGAGGCCATCTTCCCCCCTTTTCTAGACCAGGCTGCAGACTGTGCTATATCAAAATCAGACAATGACCCTTATAGAGAGGAAAAGTGGATTGGATAAAAAAGGGGTACTAAATTACCATAAAGACCCCCCAGACTAACCCCTAGTATATCCCATGAGGAAGATGAGAGCAATTACTTAGAAGTGTCCACTGGAGAGGCAGGAGCACATTTGGATGAGCACTCCCCGCCGCAATGGTTAAAGTTTTTTTCTCGTTTTCACCCAAAAGAAGACTTCAAAATATTAAGAACAGAGGTTAAAGACACATGCAGGTCAGAAATTGCATGTGTGAGGCAGGATTTGCAGCTTCTGACAGGCAGAATTGACTCCCTGAAAGGGGATCATGTAACCAGGTCTCACATATCTGAGCTGCACCTGTCTTCTAATCTGATATGCAGCAGAAAATGCAGAAAATGCTTAAAGATCTTCAAGTTCAACTAGAGGACCTGGACAATAGAGGCAGGAGATGTAACATTAGCAGGGCCACCGTCCCCTGACTGGTATATATTGCCCGATGAGCAGAGGGGGCCCGCATCAGGCCCCAGTGGCAGGATTATGCCTGTGCAAAAACTGAACCTGCATTAAAGGCAGAACGGAGACATGGGGCAGAACGAAGATATGAAACAGAATGCGAGACACGGGGCAGGATGGGAGACACGAGGGCAGGATGTAAACACATGGTGCAGAATGGAGATGCTGGGCAGCATAGAGACACGGGGCAGGATGTAAACTCATGGTGCAGAATGGAGATGCTGGGCAGCATGGAGACACGGGGCAGGATGGGGACACGGGGCAGGATGGAGACAGATGGGGCAGGGTCATGGGGCAGGATGGAGACAAATGGGGCAGGATCATGGTGCAGGATGCAGACACATGGTGCAGGATCATGGGGCATGATGGATACGATGGAGACAGATGGGGCAGGTTCATTGGACAGATGGGGCAGGATCATGGGACAGATGGGGCAGGATGGGGAGATCATATGGGGTCAGAATGGATACTCATGAGGGCAGGATGGGAGCACATATGGGGCCAGGACTGAGATACAGGCCAGGTTGGAGGATATTATTACCATAAGGGCTAATTAAGGAATATTATTATTGTGATGTATTTATTTTATTTTTTGAGGATACTGTTTTAAATAGGGGGCGGTCCTGTTACTGTGCAGAGCAATGCTATGTCCCCTTTTTTTCTTCATCTGGTGTAGTGTAGAAGTTGGGAAAAAATTAAGTAATGTGTTCTGCAAGCAGAGCTCTAGATAACTGTTATTTCCTGCAGAAACGAACCCTGGCTGGAAGAAGTGATGGCTGTCTGTGCTAGATGAAGATAAAAAGCAAAGATGAACGACTTCACCTAGAGATTTCACTGGTGAGTCAGTGTGTTACCTGTACACTGACACTACATACTGTATACTATATACAGAGGTCCTGTGTACAATGTCATCAGTGATCACTGTATTACCTTTACACTGACACTATATACAGAGCTCCTGTGTATAATGTCACTGGTGATCCCTGTATTACCTGTACACTGACACTATATACAGAGCTCCTGTGTATAATGTTACCACTGATCACAGTATTACCTGTTCACAGACACTGCATACTAAGTACAGATCTCCTGTGTATAATGGCACTTATGGTGATAGTTTTGTGGGTTTTTTTTTTATTAATGATCAGTATTGTCGTATTCAGTCACTATGTGGTGGTAATATGTTGTCCGGTCATGGTGTGGCGGTATTTATTCCTTGCATGTGCTATTATTTGATCACTATGTGGTGGTAATATGTGGTCTGGTCATGGTGTGGTTGTATTTGTCCCTTGTATGAGCTATGATTCAGTCACTGTGTGGTGGTAATATGTGGTCTGGTCATGTTGTGTTGGTATTTGTTCCTTGTATGTGGTATTATTGGTCACCATGTGGTCTTAATATGTTGTCTGGACATGGTGCGGTGGTATTTGTCCCTTGTATATGATATTATTCGGTTACTGTGGTGGTAATGTGTGGTCCGGCCATGCTGTGGCAGTATTTGTTTCTTGTATGTGATATTATAGGTCACTATGTGGTGGTAATATGGTGTCTGGTCATGGTGCGGTGGTATTTGTCCCTTGTATGTGATATTATTGGTCATTTAAATTGAAAAATAATTAAAAATAAATCTAAATTGTATTGCATATTTTAACAAATGTTTAATAGGTTAGAGTAGAGTAGGGCCTGGCCAAAAGAGTCCACCTTGTCGTGGTGGCAGATTAAAGAATTTTTTGGCCAAAACAAAAGCTGCTGGTTATATGTGTGATCTGGTTATGGGAACTGTTAATATGTGATTGGTGAGAAGTGGAGTTTTTCCAAGAGAGAGCGGTGGGACTGTGGATAGTTCAAGGTGTGGAGGGGGGTTGGTTTGGAGTCTCAAGGGGGTCCTGAAAATTTTGCCAGTATGGGGCCCCGAAATTCCTAGTGGCAGCCCTGAACATTAGAGTGGGAGGAGTCCAGGAATCAAAAGAACAGGAAAACACTAAACTAATCCTACAGGAAATTTTCACCTCCATACTAGGGGATCCTGTCTCTATGCCCCTTAAGTTTGATCGAGTACACCGGGTCCTGCAGCCTAAGGGAACTACACCATTTCCAAGAGACCTTATTTGCTTCTTACATGACTTTGAAACTAAAGAAAGAATTATGGTGAAGGCCAGGTCCTTGGGGGAGATCAAATTTCAGGATGCTACCATTCAGTTATTCCTGGACTTGTTTCATATAACCTTGCAAAAAAGGAGGCCCCTCAGGCCCTTGCTGTCTGTCCTGAAGGACCTCAAAATCCCTTATAGGTGGGGTCCAGCCCGGAGAGATGGTGTTTCGGCGACCCTGCACTCCCTTGAGGATCTTCCAGCCTTTTGTGAAAAATTGGTGCTCCAGGTCCCTAAGATAACAGATTGTAATATCCCTATCCTAGTGGATCTGCCACCACTCCCGGTTTGGACCCAGGAACGATGAAAAGAACGTTTGAGTGGCAGGGGCAGAAAAAGAGGAACAACGGGCCTTCGCTGACATCCCAGATTGAACTCAATATAATGTGGTCCCTTTTTCTCTCTATTTCATATTTCAAGACTTAATTTTTTAAAAGTTGTATAAATATACTAATAAGTATTAGCCAGTGCAGGCTGATCTTTATAACATTTCATAACTGTTTAGAAACAATTTTTTAAGTTTTTTGTATGTAGGTGGGAAATCCTGCAAAACATTAAAGTTATGTGCCTGGGCAAGCCTTGGCTTGTTTTGTGACAGGGGATACTTTTTCTGTTGAGGTTTTTGCCACAGATCAGGTTCTCTATTCCTGGGAATTATGGTGCTTCACTTCATGAAGTTATATATTTTTTCTCTTTATGTTATTTGTTGTCCTTGTCTTTCCCTCTTCCTAATGTTTCTTTCTCTTCCATTTTTCTGGGTGAATCAACAAGATCAACAAATACAGATTATCCCAGAAGAGATGATTCATTGCTCTGTTCTAGAAGAACTGAAAAGGGTGATAGCCTCTGAGGGTCATATGTGAGTGAGTAAACTAAAAAATGCAAAATGATGTGCATAATATCTTTGAACGTTAAGGGGCTTAACTCCCCTAGAAGAAGGAGGCTTACTCTCTAAAAGCTGAAGTCCCAGAGGGCCGACATTGCCTTCCTTCAGGAAACACATTACGATGGGACAGGTACTTTCAGGTTTGCCCTCAACGCTTTCCGTCTCTTATTCTGCTTTTACCAATCATAAAAGAGGGGTTGTGGCCATCTTGATTGCAACAGGTTGCCCTTTACAAGTAAATAAATCATACATTGATCCTGGGGGTAGATATGTCATTTTGGAGGCTTCTTTGAGGGGCAGATCTATCATCCTATGCAATTTATATGCCCCAAACTCTGGTTAGATCAAGTTTTTGAGAAAGGTTTTTTTCCCTGATTCATTAGCTTCCTCCGGCAGCTTTACTTGTGGGTGGCGATTTTAACATTCTCTTTTCAGAAAAATCTGATAGACACTCTATTAATAACAAACCCCCATCACAAAATCTGATTAGATTAGCGAGGGATTTTAGAAAATTAATTGGGCTAACTCCTTATTTGATTTGTGGAGAATAGATCACCACGGGGATAGAACTTTCTCCTTCTATTCTCCCCCTCATCATACTCATTCTAGGATTGATTATTTCTTTGCAAATATATTGACCCTTAAGATGATGGCGAAGCCTGAGATGGGTCACATTACCTGGTCTGACTATGCCCCGGTTGTGTTGGACCTTAAAATCTACCTAGCCATTTACAACGGAGTGCCACTGGCAGCTGAATGAGTTCCTAATTAAGGACCCAACTATCCGGAAGACTCTATTGAACCATCTCACCGATTTCTTCCATTTGAATGAAGGCTCAGTTTCTTCCCCTTCAGTTCTGTGTGAGGCCCATAAGGCCATCATGAGGGGCTACTGTATCCAGGGTCGGACTGGGGTGTCTGGGGCCCACCAGAGGAATGGACTCTAGGGGCCCACCCTACAGCTATTTGCAAATATTTGTCAGTCGTTATCCCCATTATAGTGACGCATTGACCGAAAAACACCGGCGGCTCCTGCACATCTACTGTTCACCTCCATAACTGGGATGTATAATTACGGTAGATTACATTAATGTGGTTCTTTGGTTAAAACAAGTTATTACCGATCCATGGGCTCTACAGGATAGGTGATCGCTTAGGTCCAAAAATTAGGAAGTACACCGATCAGAAGAATGAGGAAGTTTTATCCCTGACAGGAGACTTATCCCCTTTAAAATGCAGCAGCAGGTGAGATGTCTGACAGTGGCTCCATTCATTCTCTTTGGGGCTTCCAGAAAAAAAACAAGTGCAGCCACTGAGGGAATGAATGGATCAGTAGTCAAGTCGGACATGCCACTCCAGTCTAATGGGGATAAAAAATTCCACATTTTGCTGTATGGGTCCAAGGAGACAGACCCCCACCAATCAATATGTTATCACTTCTCCTATATGGGGGAGTTGGGTCAATAATTAGGGCATCAAATCAAGATACGGTACACCAAATGCAATATGTAAGAAATAATGATAAAGTGCCAAACAAAAATGGACATTTATAGGATAGTACAATATGGTAGATTCAGAAAAAGAAAAAATGTACAGGAACCAATCATAAAAAATACAAAATTGTATTGACAAAAAAGAACCAAACATGTTATGAAGAGGCTAGCACACTTCACAGGATAATGCATCCAAGAAAGCCAAAAATTCCTAGTAAAAAAAAACTTTATCCTGAAGGAGTGTGAAGGACTGTAAGGGAAAAAATCAAGATGGTACAAAGGTTACCTCTGGTGGGTGCCGGTGCCTGCCCCTATGCATGTTTCAGCTATCGCCTTCTTCTGGGCAAACTTTTTCTTCAAAGTTTTTTCACTCTGAATTTTTGGCTCTTTCTTGGATGCATTATCCTGTGAAGTGTGCTAGCTTATCAGTCTCCATGTACAACCTCTTTATAACATGTGGTGGGTTCCTGGTGTAAATTTTTTGTTTTTCCACTTTTTAATAACCTTTTCTGTCTTTTTGGTTCTTTTGTCGATAAAATTTTGTATTTTTTATTCTGATTGGTTCCTGTGTACATTTTTCTTTTCCTTATGTTATCACTTATCCTGTAGAGAGGCGATTACTTTTTTTCACAGGAGAACCCTTGTAAGTGCATCTCTGCCGCTGTGTTCTAAGTATCTAATCTCTAATGGAAATAAAAGGAATCTTCTAATTAATATCAGAGAGAACAAAGGACAGCAATACACAACACAATCCACTATACCAAGACCAATAATACCACATACAGGGAAGACATACTGCCACACCATGACCAGACCACATACTACCACCACATAGTGACCGAATAATACTACATACAAGGAACAAATACAGCCACAACATGACCAGATCACATGTTACCACCACAGTGACCTTATATTACCACATACAAGGAACAAATACCAACACACCATGACCAGACCGCATTAATATTAATACCACCACATAGTGACCGAATACTACAATACTGATCATGAATACAAACCACAATACTAACAACACTGTTATTACCAGCAGAGACATTATACAGAGGAGCTCTGTTATAGTGTCAGTGTACAGGTAATACAGTGATCACCGGTGACATTATACACAGGAGTTCCATATATAGTGTCAGTGTACAGGTAATACATTGATCACCTGTGACATTATACACAGGAGCTCTGTATATAGTGTCAGTGTACAGATAATACAGTGATCACCAGTGACATTATACACAGGAGATCTGTATTCAGTGTCAGGTTACAGGTAATACAGGAATCACCAGTGACATTATACACAGAAGCTCTGTAGTCAGTGCACAGGTAATACAGTGATCACCAATGACATTATACACATGAGTTCTGCAAATAGTGTACAGGTAATACAGTGACCACCGGTGACACTATACACAGGAGCTCTGTAAATAGTGTATAGTGTACAGGTAATACAGTGACCACCAGTGACATTATACACAGGAGCTCTGTATATAGTTTACAGATAATACAATAATCACCATTGACATTATACACAGGAGCTTTATATACAGTGTCAGTGTACAGGTAATACAGTGATCACCAGTGACATTGTACACAAGAGCTCTGTATCTAGTGTACAGATAATACAGTGATCACCAGTGACATTATACGCAGGAGCTCTGTATATAGTGCACAGATAATACAGTGACATTATACACAGGAGCTCTGTATATAGTGTCAGTGTACAGGTAATACAGTGATCACCAATGACATTATACACAGAAGTTCTGTATATAGTGTATAGTGTACAGATAATATACTGATCACTGGTGACATTATACACAGGGAGCCCTGTACACAGTATATAGTGTATAGTGTGCATGTACATGTAATACACTGACTCACCAGTGATGTCTGTAGTTGAAGTCCATTATCTTCGCTTTTCTTCTTCAACAAGCACAGACTGCCATCACTTCTTCCAGCCAGGACTCGTCTCTACAAAAAATAACACACAGTCATCATTAGCTGATCGCTTCCAGAGCACTTTCCCCACTTTTTCCCCGACATCTACACTGTCTGATGAAGAAAAAATGTGACATAGTGCCGCACAGCACACTAACAGGACCTCCCTTTTCTTCCCTCCATGGAAAACAGTTTCTTAAAAAGTACATTTTACAATAGTAATTATGCCCCTAATTGGATCCTAAAGAAATTATCTTCTCCACTTGTCACCATAAACTAATACAACATGTTCCTCATTCTGGCCTCCAAACAGTAATTAAGTCCCTCCCCCTGGCACTCATTATTTATTAATCTCGCCCAGCCAGGCACACTTTATAATATGCCCCAGCCTGGCCCCCATGTCCTTTATCTAGCCTGGCCCCAATATATGCAGCCTGGGCCCCAGCTATCCATCCTGCCCCCCACAGCTATCCATACAGGATCTACTGGAGTCTCTCTGCCGAAGGAATTTGAGAGGATCTGTAAGAGACGGTTGTCGACTAAAGGATTAATATCAGAAATAGAGAAAATATTGAGTTCTCCTCCGAATTGGCAACAATTGAAATATTCCTACATGTGCAAATAGGAGTCTATTCTGCGAAGGGGACTATCGCCTCAAAGCTGGAATATTATTTGAGATAAAGCAGCCAAGTCCTCTATCTGCACACTTTACAAGGAAAATCAATATAAAATCCTAATGTTCTGGTATCCCACTCCTGACCTTCTCCACAGATTGAACCCCTCAATTTCAAATATGTGTTGGCGTTGTGGCTCTGATGTGGGCACACGGTATCATATTTTTTGGTCTTGTCCTGGGATCACAGGTTTCTGGGAGGAGATGAGACTGTTAATTTCCAAGGTTCTTTATGTGGAGGTAGGCCTGGAACCAACTATATATCTGTTAAATATTACTCCCAAGGGAATGGGAAAAAATTCAGCAAAGATGTTATTACACATTCTCACAGCAGCTAGGTGCCTGATTGCTCTCAACTGGTAACAAATCTCCCCTTCCTCATACCAACACTTATTATATAGAATTAATGACATCAGGAGAATGGAATATATGACGGCTCTTTTGAGTGCGAGAGTGGATCGTTTTGATTCTGTTTGGGCTCCATGGAATTACTTCTGGAATCAGAATAATAACTAGGTCATCTTCTAAATGCTCGGTCCATTCTCTTCTTGGATTATTTGCTCCCCTCTTTTTCCCTCCTTCCTTGATGTGTGTGTCTTGTCTTTTTGTTTGTCACAAGAGGTTGTATTCATAATACTACTGTTGGGAGAATGTTGAGAACTTACAATACTTAACTTTGCTCAATATTTTTTATATTCATGGGCTCAGCTTATGGGTTGCATCCGAACATTCTATCATTTCAGGGAGTTCCTCCCTATATTGTTCTTCGCTTTGCCCTGTCATTGCAATCTCTTTTATTTCCTATGTCTCTGGATATAAATGTTTCAACAAGAGACACGGAGTGCAAAAGCCACCAAAAAATTGCAAATAAGAGATTAATATTTATTAAATACAAAGATTGTACATAAAGAATAATTACACTGAAAAATCATAGGGTTCAAATCAGGGAACAGACAAACAAGCAGATGTAGAGACAGGATTGCATATTCCGGGATCCCTGGTGAGGCACCATGGGTATGAGTGGCTATATTTATGACATCTGATTTGATATATCTCATTGTGACACTGTGGTTCTGATGCTACATCAATATAGGCAGCTGTTGCGACAATGTGTGGGAGATTTGTTACCTAATTAGGTCCATTGGATACAGCCCACATTACCCTATGTATACTTAGGCACTTGCACTTTTGGTTGCATCATCAGTGTAACTACTTTTTGATCTTTTTAACCACCTCCCCACCTCTTGTCATATTTATTTAATTTTATCTAGGGCCAGGTCTCTACTTCTGCTTGTCTGTTCCCTGATTTGAACCCTATGATTTTTCAGTGTAAATATTTTTTATGTACAATCTTTGTATTTAATAAATATTGATCTCTTATTTGCAATTTTTTGATGGCTTTTGCACAACGTGTCTCTTGTTGATTCTATTACAGTGAGTGTACCACAGGGATACTTCCCTGATCCTTTGAGAGTTGAGTGGAGGATCATTTATTATGTATTAATTATGCGTTCTGTTCTAATTTGTACATATGGATATAAATGTTTGCCTGGATTTAATTTCACTTGTTAAAATTTGTAAAACCTTAATAAAAATTTACAGTTATAAAAAAATATATATATTTTCTCCGAAACACCAGAACATTTGAGAGAATAAGGCTATGTCCACATTACGTTTTTGCCATCGTACAGTGGCTTCCTCAGGGCTTCTGTCTAAATCCCTAAAAAATTGAATTCAGAAGGATTCGCTGATGGGGCCATTTAGTTTAATGAAGCAGGCAGAGTCACTTTGTGCCCTGTCTGACCTTATTTTTGGCATAATATGCCTTTTTCATGCATGCACAAAAAGGCAGCCAACTACATTTTGGACTTGCCTAATAAAGGGCGTATACTGACGAAAATGAAGACGGAGCATAAAATTTTCATACTCTTTGGTCAGATTTTAATTCAGACCCCCAGTGCAAATAAACAAATGCTTTTAGTAGCCATTTGATCAAGACTAGCTTTATCCCAACATGTGTGTTTCCTTACCAAATTAATGAGGTGTAGTACCAGCTTGTTCCTAAAGATGTCACTGATGGAACTATGGTTTATAGAAAGGCTTGACCTATATCTGCATCTCACATGCTGCAGTATTTCACATTAATTGATTTAGGACACCATTAATTGTGCAAGTCATAGTGATAGAATTACATCAGACCCTCCTGAAATAATTTAGATTCTTACAGATTTCATTTGCAGCCCACATCCACTAGCAATTCTGTTCTAAATTCTTTAACATTAAGGCAAATATTATAACTCTAAAAATGCAAAGAAACCAAATCATACCCAAAGTAGAAGAGGCAGATTTTATAGAAAATGTAATTAATTTTTTTTTATCTTCATAAAAACAACCCTAAAACTTCCTTGACACACAGGGTTTTTTTTCCATTTTTTAAACTTGTAAAAATGGCATGAAGATGCCTACATGAAAATATTAGAAAAAAATGCTATACCAACTTTTTCTATCCACTGAATAACATGGTACAATTATTTTCCCTACATCTAGAAAATTCTACATTTAAAAAAGAAACACGAAGGACCAAAAGTGTAAAACAAGAAAAAAGAAAACCAGCACTGTCTGTAATGTGTTGACTTACAGCCAACATGTATCCGCAGCGGTTTTGTTATTAAAAATCTTAACAAAAACCTCCAGGAAAAAACTCTGCAAAAATAAAGTACTGCAACAGGTGCCTCAGGATATCCGCATCTCCAAAGTACTTGACAAAGGCTAGATTGCTGAACGCACGTCGGGGTGGGTGCACCCTGTGGGTTTCCTTATCAGCGTGAACAGGTAAAAATTATATGTCACCTTTATATACTTTGTTGTAGGATGTCTGTTCATTAACATTCTGAGGTCATCTGGGGTAGTGCAATTTATATTAGAGCTTATTATAGCCAAGTACTGATGTTTACATAGTCTCTCCTGTTTTCCCACTTGTGTGCTCCCTATTGTTCCTTACATGTGCAATTTGGCTTTTGCGGATCAATTGCGGATCCGCAATAAATCCGCAATGTGTGCACGCAGCCTTAGGGTATGTGCACACGTTGCAGATTTGCCTGTGGAATTTTCTGTGTAGATTCTACCTTTCTTGGCAAAAAACGCAGGTGACAGCTCTCCATGGGAGATTGTCGTGGGACACTCATTATTATTTGGATTACTACTGTCCCATCATTGGCTACTGATGTCACTGTGGCAGACATAGCAGGATGGGACTAGTAGTCCCACCGGGCGATGCCTGCCTGCACACAGACACGTGCGCGTGCACACACACACACAGAGCCGTGCACACCCCCGCAGACACACGCACACATACATAGATACACACAGACATCTGCACATATTCACCCCACAAATAGTCTCCGCCCATACCCCACCCACACACTTTCCTCCTCCCGATCTGCAGCGTTTCTCGCATCCAACTCCGCAGCAAAACCGCAGATCTTTTTTAAACCTGCGGTTTTGCTGCGGAAATGACTGACTCAGTGCAAGTAAATATGTGCAGAAACGCTGTAGATCCACAAAAAGAATTGACATGCTGCGGAAAAAAACGCTGCGATCCAGTGCTGATTTTTCTGCAGCATGTGCACAGCAATTCTCAAATTCATATTGACTTACACTGGCTGTGCAATACACTGTGGATTTGATGCAATTCCACGGGTCCAAAAACGCTGCGGATCCGCATCTAAATCCGCAACGTGTGCACATAGCCTTAATGGTTGGTAGGGGATCAAATACTTATTTCTCACTTCAAAATACAAATACATTTCTATAATTTATACAATGTGATTTTCTGGATTTTATTTTTTATATTCTATCTCTCAATGTTGAAATTAACATACCCTTAAAATTATAGACTGTTCATGTCTTTGTCAGTGGGCAGAGTATGTGGTTAACAGCCACACTCATGAGGATTACTTCAAGATATATACTTTATTCTTCTGCACAAAGTTCACCACAGTGGTAAATAACTATACAGTGAAGAAAAGAAAAAAAAATTTTCAAGCGATTTCTTTATAACGTTTCGACCCGGGCCTGGGTCTTTCTCAAATTCGCTAGGGGTAAAAACAAAAAATGTCAGTGTAACATATAAACACATAGGTGATAGCAAAATCCCACAGGTAATATATTTTTTTTTAAATTGTACTAGCAATAACGACCTGCACATACGGTACAGACCAAAAGTTTGGACACACCTTTTCATTCAA
>VIAB01044440.1:1865-12436 GCA_009801035.1 Oophaga pumilio
TGTTTTTTACCAAACTCTATGCGGGCTTTCATATGTCTGGCACTTAAGACAGGCTTCGTCGGGTCACTCTGCCATAAAGGCCCGACTGGTGAAGGGCTGCAGTGATAGTTGACTTTGTGGAACTTTCTCCCTTCTCCCTACTGCATCTGTGGAGCTCAGCCACAGTGATCTTGGGGTTCTTTTTTACCTCTCTCACCTAGGCACTTCTCCCACCATTGTTCAGTTTGGCTACGGCCAGGTCTAGGAAGACTTCTGGTGGTCCCAAACTTCTTCCAGTTAAGGATTATGGAGGCCACTGTGCTCTTAGAAACCTTGAGTACTGCAGAAATTCTTTTGTAACCTTGGCCAGATGTGTGCCTTGCCACAGTTCTGTCTCTGAGCTCCTTGGCCAGTTCCTTTGACCTCATGATTCGCATTTGGTCTGACATGCACTGTGCTGTGAGGTCTTATATAGACAGTTGTGCGCCTTTACAAATCAAGTCCTATCAGTTTAATTAAACACAGCTATACTCCAATGAAGGAGTAGAACCATCTCAAGGAGGATCACAAGGAAATGGACAGCATGTATATGAGTGTCTGAGCAAAGGGTCTGAATACTTATGACCATGTGATATTTCAGTTTTTCTTTTTAATAAATTTGCAAACATTACTACATTTCTGTTTTTCTTTTCCATCAAGATGGGGTGCAGAGTATACATTAATGAGAAAAAGAAATGAACTTTTTTGAATTTACCAAATGGCTGCAACGAAACAAAGAGTGAAAAATTTAAAGGGGTCTGAATACTTTCCGAACCCACTGTAATTATCAATAATGTAATAATTATAATTTATCAATATTAATATTGGGTAGAATTAATTTTGGCTTATTGGTTCGGCCCTCCACAACAGTCACGGTCTCTCATGTGGCCCCGCTGGAAAATTTATTGCCCACCCCTGCTCTTAAGGCTTCACCAATTTTGAGCATTTAGGTCAAAACATTTTTTTTCGAACTGTTTATATTCATTATATATATTTTTTTTTACACAAACCTAGCTGTTTTGTGCATGATGAGTTACATTTGTCAGTGGTATCATTTTGGGGTATATTTAAATTATCACCAAACTTTTATGACATTTTTAATGGTTAGAAAAAATATACAAAACAGCAATTCTGGTGTTGTTTTTTGTCATTTTAAATTTTACCAACTTTAACCATGCAAGGGCTTATTATTTGCATAACAATGTGTCATTTTCGGTGGTACCATTTTGGGGAGGGGTTTCTGCTGTTTTCACATGCCAGGGCTCTTCAAATGTGACATGGCATTCACAATCTATCCAAGGCAAATAGCGCTCTTTCCTTTCCTAGACCTGCCATGTGCCCAAGAAGAAGTTTTTGACCACACATGGGGTATAATCGCGCTTGGGACAAATTGCGCAATACATAACGGGGTTTGTTTTCTCCTATTATCCATTGTAAAAATTATAAATTTGGGGCATTTTCGTAAAAAAAAAAAAAAAAAAAAAAAAAAAAAAAAAAAAGAAAATTTTCAATATGATGACGTAATTTTATCAAATTCCTTGTAGTACCTGTGGGTTTAAAATGCTCACTACACACCTAGATAAAATCTTTGAGGGTTGTAATTTCCAAAATCGTGTCACTTGTGGGAGGTTTTCACTTTTTAGGCACATCAGGGGCTCTCGAAGTATGACATGATGCCCGTAGACCATTCCGTCAAAGTCTGCATTACAAAACGTCACTCCTTTTCTGAGCCCTGCCGTGCACCCAAACAGTGGTTTTCCTCCACATATGGGTTATCAGCGTACTCAGGAGAAATTGCACAACAAAATGTTGGGTCCATTTTCTCCTGTTACTCTTGTGAAAATAAAAAATTTTGGGCTAAATTACATTTTTGTGGGTAAAATGCGATATTGTATTTTCACAGCTCTAAGTTATAACTTCTGTGAAGCATCTGGGGGTTCAAAGTGCTCATGACACATCTAGATAAGTTCCTTGAGGGGTCTAACTCCAAAATGGGGTCACTTGTTGATGGCTTCCACATCAAGGGCTCTCCAAACGCGACATTATGTCCGCTCTCGATTCCACACATTTTTGTGTTCAAAAAGTCAAACGGTACTCCTTCCCTTCCAAGCCCTGGCATGCGCCCAAACAGTGGTTATCCACCTTATAAGGGGGATCACCATACTCAGGAAAAATTGCTCAACAAATTTTAAGATCCTTTTTCTTCTGTAACTCTTGTGAAAATAACAAATTTGGAGCAAAAGTAAAATTTTTGTGAAAAAAGTTCATTTTTTCCTTCCACATTGCTTTATTTCCTGTGAAGCACCAGAAGCATTAATTAACTTCTTGAATTTGGTTTTGAGGACTTTGAGGAATGCAGTTTTTAGAATGGTATCACTTTTTTACTCCTCTGATTATTGTGGTCTGAGACTCTAGAGCAAAAGAAAAGTCTTTTATCGGCAATCAAATTGTCCGAATTGAATTGAATTTTGACGGATTCACTTATCAGTAAATGTAAGTTTACTTTTCCTTTTTTTATATCATTGATTTTATAGTTTCATTACTTTGCATTAGATAATTTTGAAAGTTCTTATAAAGAGTCCTGTCCGTTATCACACAGGTCATCCATTGATTTGAAGGGCAACCTTGCAGTACTGAATTTCTCCTGTGGTGGCGCTGCAGGGTAACTAAACACTTTTTTTCCATGCTTATTTACAGGTTTCAAACTGGGGACCCATCAGGGGAATACTTTGTGCTCAGCTTATTGCCAATAGACCCTGCTGATAAGATAAGCAGGGATCCCTTTAAGAAACTTGCATTAAGCTCATGTGTGCAGTGTATTTTCTTTTTTTGCTGGAGTGCGGCGCTTGGTTTATTACATTTCTTCCCCGCAGATTTCTGTTTTGTTTACTTTGTTAATTAGATCCAAATTGATTTCATACAAAGCCGTCCACACGGCGCCCACCGCTCGGCAGCACTTTACCCGCCTGTTGCACGGAGCTGAGACGAGCGATTTAAACAAAGCAGGAGGATAATAAGAAAACAGTAGAAGGCTAAACTCTCTACACTGTCACGCTACAGATAAGACAGTCGGCAAACAGCAGATTCCCTTTCTTCTGGTCTATTTCAACAAGGACTTTGAACTGTACAACCACTCACAGATTGTAGTAACAGATATCGCACTGCCAAGTGATGATAATCAGGCATTATTCAGTATAGGTAATACGATAATCTTGTTCAGCGTTCCATTCTCCATATTTTCAAATAAAAAAAAAGAAGTTTTATTGATCCATAAGAAAAACACACAGGTTTAAAAACAGGCCATCCTGAGAAAAATCCTACGCGTTTCGAACCTAGAAATATGTATGGGGAGTCAGAGTCCATGCATTACCTATAGTTGAATTCATCCTGAGCCACCTGGTTCATGAAAATAAGCACCGAGACTACAGTGAAAACTGATATTTATAAGGCATGAATTTATTTATTACCGTTCAGACACTTGGTCTCTCCTAATCTTCTGTTTTTTTTTCACACAGCACACAAACAACAAATACATGAGCTTTCAATTCAGAACTCGGACTTTGATTAAGTCATTGGACAATAGTATTAAGTGTGGGGAGGGATGAAAGTCCCAGACTCTATAGTGCTGGAAGAATGCAGAAGAAGAGAAGCTGCCCATTCGAAAAGAATTTATGGCTAAGTTACTGATCATGAAAATCGGGACAGTTTCATATTAGACTGGTACGTGCACACAAGTTGCTTTTCTTGTTAGGGATGACGGCAGCAGAACCATGTGGGGTTATACACAGCTCAGCATTCAGAGCTCTGCTAGATCTGCAGCAGAGAAAACTGTGATTCTATCACAACTACTACACCAAGTTACTAAGTGATACATCGCTGCAATCAGGGTCTCTGTCTGGAAGACCGGGGACAGTTAGCACAGGTCCTGGAAGACCGTGGAAAGGTAGCAAAGGTCGTGGAAGATCGGGGCAGGTAGCAGAAGTTCTGGAAGAATGGGACAGCTAGCAGAGGTCCTGGAAGACCAGGGACAGTTAGCAGAGGCCCTGGAAGACCAGGGACAGTTAGCAGACCCCCTCCAAGACTGGGGACAGTTAGCAGAGGCCCTGGAAGACCAGGGACAGTTAGCAGAGGCCTTGGAAGACCAGGGACAGTTAGCAGACCCCCTCCAAGACAGGGGACAGCTAGCAGAGGCCCTGGAAGACCAGGGACAGTTAGCAGAGGCCGTGGAAGACCAAGGACAGTTAGCAGACCCCCTCCAAGACTGGAGACAGTTAGCAGAGGTCCTGGAAGACTGGGGACAGTTAGCAGAGGTCCTGGAAGTCGGGGGACAGTAAGCAGAGGTTCTGGAAGACAGGGGACAGTTAGCAGAGGTCCTGGAAGACGGGGGACAGTTAGCAGAGGTCTTGGAAGACAGGTGATAGCTAGCAGAGGACCTTGAAGACAGGGTACAGCTAGCAGAGGTCCTGGAAGACAGGGGATAGTTAGCAGAGGACCTTGAAGACAGGGGACAGCTAGCAGAGGTCCTGGAAGACAGGGGATAGTTAGCAGAGGACCTTGAAGACGGGGGACAGCTAGCAGAGGTCCTGCAAAACCAGGAACAAGTAGCAGAGCAGAGATCCTTGAGGCACACAGGACTCCAAAGCACTAAAAGTCTTCACACCAAGACTCAGGTATGTGTCTACAAGGGCTTATATAGGCCTAGGTAAATAATCACACAGGAGCACACCGGGGCAGGCCACTTGCTCAGTCTGACGTAGAGCACAGAGGAGTTTAGCGGACCGGGGGAAATGGAGCGGAGCCCGGACTTGGAACAGATGTGTGACATTATCACATATCCAGAGAACAGGTGATGAATTGCATCACGAGGACGGCGGTCCTCAGTCACCTGTTTGCGGATACTCACTTTGCCTCTATTTAAAGTGTATGGGATGATGGATGTAGAGTGATGCTGTACTCAGTGGTGGTTGTCATCTTTACCAATCCATCATCTGCTTCACCAGTATAAACCAGTATTTCCATTTTGGGGATAAATGAAGTGACACACTGGTCGTGTGATGGTGATGGGACGTATTGGTATTCTCACCATGTCTGATTAGGATGAGGCACAGCCGGCGTGGCAGGGCAGGCGGTATAAGCATTCAGAGCATGTATTGTGCTGCTAGGAATTCTCTCTACAGCGAGGCTCGAACATTTCAGTCTATTCTGTTTCATTAAAATGTTTCGTTCTGCCATCTGGTCGCTGGCTGTTTGTTTTGGATGATAATGTGTTTCTTGAGAAAGCGCACCTGCTAGACCTACTTATTGGGATCTTAGGTCTAATCACAATTTTAAGCAAATATACATAGGAGCCTTGATTTATTTGGTTACTGTCACGGTTCATTATAGTGATTGAGTGTGTCATACATCACGTCTCTGCTTTGTATAGGGGAAGATTGGACTAACTCCCCAGGGAATGACCCCCGGGGCCATGTTCTAACACTATAATGGGGTATTAGCGCAGAGGGGTTCAACAAGTCCAGTAATGAGCAAGGTCATTTGTCACTGTTAATGCAGAGAACCCTACAGATGTGTCTGTCCTTACCTTTTCAGTTGCTTTGACATATCCCAAAATTAATGATGACCTTAAAAAAAACATGATTTCATGATACTCTGCCTAGAGATGTTTCTCTATCGCCTTAATTGGGGGACACAGGAAACCATGCTGTGTCCCCCAATGAAGGCTCCGAGAAACAGATTTTACGGTAAGCAACCAAAATCCTGTTTTATGCTATATGTGTCCACATGTGGCAACTATGTGACTATGAGGTGACCTGCAGTCTGTCGAGGGTTATGCTAAATTGTTGTCATATAGCATTTATGTAGTAAAATTGGAGAACTTAACGAATATTTTGGACAGGTTTAGGTGGACACCGCTTTATTAGGGAGGCACGTAGGGCAAGTGAGTAGGGTCTTGGGGATCACAGCAAGACAGCTGGACTTGGAAAGAATATTTGAATACAGAGCTAGTTCAGCAACTGGTCATATTGGAAACCTCTGTCTCCCAGCTGCAGTTTGTTGAACCCGTTTACACCCAAAAGTGGTTTGCACGTTAATGACCGGGCCAATTTTTACAATTCTGACCACTGTCACTTTATGAGGTTATAACTCTGGAACGCTATAATGGATCTCAGTGATTCTGAGATTGATTTTCGTGACATATTGTACTTCATGATAGTGGTAAAATTTCTTTGGTATGACTTGTGTTTGTTTGTGAAAAAAACAAACAGAAATTTGGTGAAAATTTTGCAATTTTTCCAAATTTGAATTTTCATGCCCTTAAAAAAATCACAGCGAAATGTCACGCAAAATACTTAATAAGTAACATTTCCCACATGTCTACTTTACATCAACAAAATTTTGGAACTAAATTTTTTTTTGTCAGGATGCTATAAGGGTCAAAAGTTGACCAGAGATTTCACATTTTTACAACAAAATTTACAAAACCATTTTTTTTAGGGACCACATCACATTTGAAGTCACTTTAGGGGGTCTATATGACAGATGATACACAAAAGTGACACCATTCTAAAAACTGGACCCCTCCAGGTGCTTAAAACCACATTCAAGAAATGTATTAACCCTTCAGGTGCTTCACAGGAATTTTTGGAATGTGGAAAAAAAATGAACGTTTAACTTTTTTAAAAATTTTTTTTACTTCAGATCCAATTATTTTTATTTTGACAATGGTAACAAGAAAAAAGGGACCCCAAAATTTGTTGTGTAATTTCTCCTGAGCATGCCGATACTCCATATGAGAGAGAAAGCCACTGTTTAGGTGCACAGCAGAGCTCGGAAGGGATGGAGCATCATTTGACTTTTTGAATGCAAAATTTGCTGGAACAATAGGTGGATGCCATGTCATGTTTGGAAAGCCTCTGATGTGCTTAAACAGTGAAAATCCCCCACAAGTGACACCATTTTGGAATGTAGACCCCTCAAGGAACTGATCTAGATGTGTTGAGCACATTGAACACTCAGGTGCTTTACAGAAGTTTATAACGTTGAGCCGTAAAAATAAAAAAAAATCAAATTTTCCCCACAAATATATATTTAGCACAAAATATTGCATTTTCATAAGAGTAACAGGAAAAATTGCCCATATAATTTGCTTGTGCAATTTCTCCTGAGTGCGCTGATACCCAATATGAGAGAGAAAAATACTGTTTTGGCGCACGGCAGGGCACGGAAAGGAAGGAGCGCCATTTGACTTTTTGAATGTAAAATTTCCTGGAATCATTAACGGACGTCATGTCCCATTTGGAGAGCCCCTGATGTGCCTAAACAGTGGAAACCCCACACAAGTGACCCCATTTTGGAAACTAGACCCCTCAAGGAATGTATTTCGATGCGTGGTGAGCACGTTGAACCCCCAGGTGCTTCACTGAAACTTCTAACGTTGAGCCATGAAAATAATAAAATCACCTTTTCCTCACAAAAATGTTATTTTAGCCCCAAACTTTGCATTTTTATAAGGGTAACAAGAGAAATTGCACTATATAACTTATAGTAAAATCTCACCTCAGTACACCGATACCCCATATGAAGGAGAAAACTACTGTTTGGACGCAAGGCAGGGTTCGGAAGGGAAGGACAGTCATTTGATTTTTTGAATGTAAAATTTCCTGGAATCATTAGCAGACATCATGTCCCATTTGGAGAGCACCTGATTGCCTAAACAGTGGAAACCCCACACAGGTGACCCCATTTTGGAAACTAGACACTTTAAGGAATGTAATTAGATGCATGGTACGCACCTTGAACCCCCAGGTGCTTCACAGAAGTTTATAAAGTGGAACAGTGAAAATAAAATAATCACATTTTCACCACAAAAATGTTTTTTTTGGCCCCAAAGTTTGCATTTTCATAAGGATAACAGGAGAAATTGCAACATACAATTTTTTGTGCAATTTCGCCTGAGTACGCCGATACCCCATATGTGGGGGAATACTACGTTTGAGGCACAGTGCAAAGCTCAGAAGGGAAGATGCGCAATATTGGAGTTCAGATTTTGCTGCAATGGTTTGAGGGTGCCATTGGCGTCACATTGGCAGAGCTCCTGAGGTGCCAGAACAACAGAAACCCCTTATATGTGAACTAATTTTACAAACTACACTCCTCAATTAATTCATTTAGTGGTGCAGTGATCAGCAATTTTCCTAGCTCTGGTGACCCAGATGTCGTCATGACAGCATCGGATCACAATGGCAACGATCGGGACCCCTCGTCACGCTGTAGGGTCTCCGATCCAAAGGCAAAGGGGCTGTCAGCCCTTCTCCGGTTCCCGGAATGCTGCGATCGCGTTCAATCACAGCATTTATTGGGTTAAAGTGCTGGAAGCAGTGCTGACTGCTCCTGGCAATTAGGGCCAGGTGTCAGCTCTCAGAATCAGCTGACGCCCAGCGGCAATTGCCCGCGCACAGCCGGTGTGCACGGGCGATCGTGATGACATAATAATCTGTCCCTGGTCAGATATGCCCAGTGCACAGGGACGTATTATTATGACAAATGTCAGAAAGGGGTTAAAAAATTAACCACTGTGCTTTACTCATCCTCTCCAGGTCCAGTACTGTCTTCCGCAGCTCCCATCTCTTAAAGTCTGCAGCGCTGATTTCATGTGAACATTGGTGCAGCCAATAAATGAGCTCAGCGCTTCTAAGCGACTCCTGCGGTCAACTCCGGCAAAGTCGCTTAACTCAATGATTGACCGCAGTGTGGTCAATGTGACCCCCTGCCCTGTTGCCAATGCCTTTTAAAACTGGAAAACCTCTTTAATTACTTGTTCACATAGCCCATCTAATCATGATGAGTGGAAATTAGTCTGTAGTTGTTCGATGAGACAGCTTTGGAAGGTAACATGGTATTCATGGTTCATGAATTGAGTGGGGTTGGTTGTCCTATCATATAGTAGTATCCCATAGAGTCAGAAAATGGTTCTGGTCTTACAGATTTTTAGGAGAAAAGCTTGGCAGGTTTCTTTTTTTTCCATTAGGACCCCACCACTATATTACTGGCTGGATTTTAGGTCACCAATTCTCCTCAAGTCATAAGAGTTGGGTGCAATCCGATGGTTCTCCATAGACTTATTTCCTAATTGATGCATTGGGCCAAAGTGAGTAGCTGAAACCAGTAGGAATTGTGATGGCGGAATGTATTGGTGACAAGATGGTTATTGGTGGAACAAAAAAACATAAAAAGCAAAAACTGAGTGAATTGCACGCAAGCTTGAAAGAAGAGATGGAGTCAGAGTTACAATGGATGTTTGTTACGGTCAAGTTAATCTCTAAATTCGATTTAGCCAGATTCGCTTAATTCAGGGGGAAGGTGGAGATTAAATTTGCATTTAATAAATTCAGTGTGAATTTATTCTGCCAGGAATCAGTGAAAAACCAAAAATAAACTCATATTCACAACTCCTTATCCCTCTCTATACTTGTCCTGTCGCCCCCTGGTCCTCTGATAGCTCCTTTTCAGCCTTCTTATCCTCCTGTTCACTCCTGGGTTTTCTCTTTTCTGCTTTGCCATTGAGTAGGCCAAACTAGGTCACATTGGGCACGCCACAAGTCATGGTCGTCAATGCCAATTGACTAAGGATTAGTCAGTGATGGTGCTCTCCGAGAGACCCAGAAGGAAGAAGAAGGCTGGAAGAGAAGTCACTGGACCTTGGGAGGGACAAGAAGTGGTCAGTATAATAGTTTATTGGCTTTTTAATCCTTAATCCATCCTTTGCCCTCAGAGTCTATCAAAATGGCAAGAGATGGTTAAATAACAAAAGTAATGTCAGTGCCACCAACTTTGATTTAGGTTTGGCTGGCGAGATCTTCTAGGCTTATGGAGCATTGCTGGACTATGAACAGGAAAGTTCTCAGGACGTGGCTTTACCCATCAGTCGCGGCTTTCACTGGAGGATTGTCAAAAACTTTTTTGTTTCCATGTTCCTTCAGTTTGATACAAATCCCTACTTTGTTGTCTGTTAAGATCATTTATTTTATTCTGTCGCGCATCTGTTTTCATGTTAGATACTCCTCCGCACAACATTCTGTTCTCTTGTCAAAACTTCTTCTTCTGCTTCCGACCTGAGTGACCCTGTTAGAGTTGTCAGACTGTGATTCCCACCAGTACAACCTCTCAGACTGGATTTATATGAAATACTCATCTTTCTTGTCACATGTAATTGGTTGAACACAATGACAAGAAATGTTTAGTTTCATTCGAAAACTGCAAATATGATGTCCAATGGAAGGCGTCAGTCCCCGAAGGTACTGCTAGAAATATACTGAGCTCCAAAGTACAAAATTTCACATGAAAAAAGTGTTTTCCAGACAAAACTAAAATAAGAAACTTTGGTAAAAATCATTTATCACTTTTTTCTTTAGTGCAGAATTTTAGAGGTTGCAGAGGTAACTATTGTACCTGGGCCATGGTGTCTGAAGGGTCCAAAGACCTCTCAACCATATAGTAAATTGACAACTAGCTTTGTCTGGTTGAAGCTGGTGGCTGTCAAAATTTAATAATTT
>VIAB01044442.1:5680-16589 GCA_009801035.1 Oophaga pumilio
GATTGCACTTTTTTGCAATTTCACTGCACTTGGAATTTTTTTTTTACTGTGTTCTAGTTCACGACATGGTAAAACTAATAGGGTCTTTCAAAAATACAACTCGTCTCACAAAAAACAAGGCCTAACTCAGCCATATTGACGAAAAAATAAAAAAGTTATGGCTCTGGGAAGAAGGGGAGCAAAAAACAAAAATGCAAAACTGAAAAAAGCTCCGGTGGTTAAGGGGTTAAGGACTGAGCCACTTTGTAGGTTAATGACCAATCCTAATTTTTTAAATCTTATCAGTGTCAATTTATGAGGTAATAACTCTGGAACACTAGAATGAATCCTAGTGATTCTGAAAATGTTTTTTCGTTACACTTTGTACTTCATGTTAGTGGTAAAATTTATTCAATATGACTTGCGTATATGTTTGAAAATATGGCAAAAGTTTAGAAAATGTCACACTTTTCAATATTTAATTCATATTCCCTTAAATCAGAGCAATTTATCACCCAAAATAGTTAATAAATAACATTTCCCACATGTCTACTTTACAACAGCACACATTTTTTTAAACATTTTGAAGTTATAAGGGTTAAAAGTTGATCAGCAATTTCTCACTTTTACAGCAAAATTAGCAAAATAGTTTTAGGGACCACCACATCATATTTGAAGTGACTTTGGGGGCCTATATGACAGAAAATACATAAACATTTTAAAAACTGCACCCCTTAAAGTTCTCAAAACCATATTCAAGAGGATGCTTCATAGGGAAAAATTAAAATGTAACTTTTTTCATAAAAAATTATAATTTTTTTTTATTTTCACAAGGGTAATAGCAGAAAATAATCCTCAAAATGTGTTCAGCGAATTCTCCGGAGTATGCTGACCCCCATATGTGGGTAAAAACTACTGTTTGGGTGCATGGCAGTGCTCGGAAGTGAAGGAGCACTGTATGATTTTTGAACACAAAAGTGTCTGGAATCGAGAGCATGTCATGTTGAGTTTGGAGAGCCATTGATGTGCCTAAACAGTGTAAACCCCCCACAAATTACTCCATTTTGGAAACTATTACCCTCAAGAAATGTATCTAGATATGTGGTGAGCAACTTGAACCCCCAGGTGCGTCACAAAAGTTTATAACGTAGAGCTATGAAAATAAAAGAAAAACACATTTTTCCTAAAAAAATGTTCTTTTAGCCGCAAATATTTTAATTTCACAAATGTAACAGAAAAAAATGGACCCCAGATTATGTTATGTAATTTCCTCAGAGTGCATCAATACCCCACATTTAGTCAAAAACTACTTTTGAGGCACACTGCAAAGCTCAAAAGGGAAGAAGCACCATATTGGAGTTCAGATTTTGCTGGAATGGTTTGATGGTGCCATATCATATTGTCAGAGCCCTTCTGGTACCAGAACAGCAGAAACGCCTCTTAAGTGACATAATTTTACAAACTACATCTCTCAATGAATTCATCTAGGGGAGCAGTGAGCTTGTTGATGCCACTTGTGCCTCACAGAAATTTATACCATTGGGAGGTGAAGAAAGAATGTTTACATTTTTACTACTGAAATATTGTTTTAGCCCCCAAATTTTTCTTTTTATATTGGCTAATAGGAAAAATGAACCTCACAGTTTGTTGTCCAATTTCTCCTGATTACGTCAATACCTGACATGTAATTGGGAACTACTTTTGAGGCACAGTGGAAAACTCTGAAGGGAAGGCGTGCCATATTATAGTGTAGATTTTATGGCTTGCTGGTGCCATAATCCACTGGGAGAGCCCCTGAGGTGCCAGAACAGCAGAACCCCCACATAAGTGACCTCATTTTACAAATTACATCTCTCAATAAATTCATCCAAGAGTACAGTGATTATATTGACACCACAGTGTGTCGCAGAAATTTATATAATTGAAAGGTGAAGAAAAAAATTATTATAAATTTTACATCAAAAATATAGTTTTAGCCGTGATTTTGCATTTTCACACAGGGAAATGGTTAAACAAAGGCACCAAAATTTGGTCACACAGTTCGTACTAAATGTGGAAATGCCCAATATGTGGCTGTACAGTACTGCTTAGCCACATGGTGAGACTAGAGAGGGACGGGCCGCTATTTGGCTCCTGTTGTCCAGATTTTTCTAGAATAGTTTGTGGACTCCATATACTGAGCCCCTAAGTGCTAGATGAGCAGAATCCAACTTTAAGTGACCCAATTTTTGAAATTATACCCCTGCCAAACATGTGGATGGTAAATCTGGTTTAGGTACACTGTGGGGCTCAGAAGGGAGAGGGTCATTTGGATTTGGGAGCGCAGAATTTGTTGCATTTCTTTTAAGAGGTGAGGACCCATAGCACTTTTCCAGAGCCTTTGTATTACCAGTAACATGGAAACCCCCTATGTTTAGATTGACAGATGACATCTGAGTGGGGGCTTGCTTTTCTTGTAGATTTGAGTTGAAGCTTTTGTTGGGAACATTTTACATAATATTTTGGATCACATTTATCCAGTGCTCTACGCTAAGCACTTAAATCGGCCTATATATAAATCTCTGAGTGACGTGCATCAGAAGAAACCCCCTAGGGATCCGTTCACTATCGTGAGGCAGCCGAGTTACTTTGGACTCTGTCTGGCTTCTGTTCAATGGTGTTCTTCTTTTCAGAAGTGTAAAAACCTGTGGCCAACCACGCTTCTTTGCATGTCTAAAAAGACAGACACTACCAGATCAAAGGCCAGATGGCATCCAAAGTGCCTCCATCTGTCTCGTTATAGGGAATCTTCCTCCGGACAAGCTATCTGAACCACGTATTTCAGAGTTCTACACCGAAACCCTGGTGTAAGCGCTCATCATAAAGCACAGAATAAATGTGAACCAAGCCTTACTGCCATCTTTAGGAGACAGACTGAAAAAAATAATAGCAGATGAAGAACTGGCTTTAATTTTTTACTCCATTCCTCTTGCAACATGCGGTATAATTGATTAGACAACTTTCTTCTTCTGGTCGGTGTGGTTACAGCGACACCAGATTTATATAGTTTTTCTATTTGGCTGCTGTCACAAACTAAAAGATGCTTTTGTTTAAAAACTAAAAAACTAGCTTTTGCATCCTCCTTTTTTGAGAGCTACAATTTTTCCATATTTCTGCAGACAGAGTCATGTGACTGCTTGTTTTTTGCAGGACAAGTTGACATTTTATTGGTACCATATTTGGGCACATAACATTTTTGATCACTTTCTATTCCAATTTTTGGGAGGCAAGATTAAGAAAAAACACAATTCAAGAAAAAATTTTGGGGTTTATATTTTATGCCATTTCACGTGTGGTAAAAGTAATAAGGCAGCTTTATTCCTTGAGTCAATATGAGTACAGCGATACCTCAGTTATGTCACTTTTTTATGTTTTGGCACTTTCATACCATAAAAACTTATAGAAAAAATAATTATGATTGCATTGCTTTATTCTGAGAGCTATAACTTTTAAATTTTTCCACTAATTAAGCTGTGTGGCAGCTTGTTTTTTGCGAGACAAGAAGACATTTTCAGCGGTACCATGTTTATTTATATTTGTCTTTTTCATTGTGTTTTATTCTTATTAATTGTATTTTATTATTGTATTATTTTTTTAATCATTTTTTTGCAGGACAAAATATTGTTTAAAACAATACCATTTTTATTTATATTTGTCCTTTTAATTGCGTTTTATTCCACGTTTTTTTCAGCAGTATTATGAAAAAAGCAATGTTTTCCACTTTTTTACGGCGTTTTATGAAGGGGTTAACTAGTGTGACACTTTTATTGATCGGGTCATTCTGGATATCAAATCTTTGTGCTTTTTTTTTCCCATAAAAATATGTATTTTTATTATTTTGTAATTTTTTTATATGTATATAATTTTTTTTCAACTTTTTTACTTATTTTCTCTATGAGGCTTTCACTTTTTTCACTTTTTTTTACTTTGATTGCAGGTATAATGCATTAATGCATTATACCTGTACATAAAGCTTCTTAGACCATGTTTGGAGCATTGTCTAACAATCGTTCCTTAGCTTGGTGACCTGGGGGTCGTCATAACGATTGTAGGTTAACATGACAATGATCAGGCCCCTGCGTTGACGTCTTGGGGTTGTCGATCTGAAGGCAAAGGGAGATCCTGTCCCTCTGCCTTCCTACTAAATGTTGCAATCGCATTCTGTCACTGAGCAGAAGCTGCATCACTCATCATTAAGGGGTTAAAGGAACATTGAGGACAAAACAGATACATTATGTTATGCCTAGGGCAAGACCTTATGGAGTGGGCATGACTTCTTTATTTGGAGTTCTTTGAATCCTATTGTGAGTCTTCGAGCCCTCAGGCCCACTGCTTTGAAGCATGTCATGGAATTTAGCGATTTCTTAATAAAATGTATTGTAGGTGGTGCATTAATCTTTATAATATGTAACTGTGAGCTTTCGCCTGAATCTCTCTTTGTTCTGGTGTAATTTTGTCCTTCAGACATATTATTAAATTAATGATGTATATAGTTCCTAGAATAACCTTTGCAAAGTTCTAGACTCTGTAAGCATTATATTTATCAATTTATGAAGTCATGATTATGATTAAATACAGTAGTAAATATAGTGTGGGGGCGAAACATATTACAAGAACATTGTTTATTGTTTTCACATATATAATATTTATGGCTGTTCTAAAAATAAAAAAGTAATATCAGAAATGAATACTAAAATTACCTTAGTTAAACCAATTATTACCCAGTACAAAAGGAGCCAGCAGGGAATCTCATTAAAGTGCATTGAGATAAGTGGAAACAAAATGCTGTGCATACCATGATAACAACTATTTTTAGTCAATAAGATTTCAGACAACATAAATGTACACTTTATATTACAACATATTAACCTGTACAGGGAAGGAAACAGAAGTGCCCAAACAGAACTTGCAGACTTTATTCTGTAGTGAATCTAAAGCGTAATGTCTCAGGACCATTAAGGCTACGTTCATAACATGTTTTTGACATATGACAATAGCTCTGTCAGGGCTTCCCAACTAATCACCAACAGGAGATGTCAGTAGAAGGAAAGAGCTGTATTGTATGAGGAGCAGGTGGAGGTGGCACAGCAGGTAGCATTGTCAGTGGGAAGCCAGAGATTGGTATAGAGGTGTAGAGTAAGAGCAGTGCACTATGGTGGAGCAGCAGGTAGCATTGTCAGTGGGAAGCCAGAGATCAGTACATGGGAACAGCAGTGCAGTATGAAGAAGCCGCAGGTAGCATTGTCAGTGGGAAGCAAGATGTCGGTATACAGTAACAGCAGTGCAGTGTGGTGGAACAGCAGGTAGCATTGTCAGTGGGAAGCCTGAGATTGGTATACAGTAAGAGCAGTGCAGTACAGTGGAACAGCAGGTAGCATTGTCAGTGGGAAGTAACATGTCGGTATACAGTAACAGCAGTGCATTGTGGTGGAACAGCAGGTAGCATTGTCAGTGGGAAGCCTGAGATTGGTATACAGTAAGAGCAGTGCAGTGCAGTGGAACAGCAGGTAGCATTGTCAGTGGGAAGCCTGAGATTGGTATACAGTAAGAGCAGTGCAGTGCAGTGAAACAGCAGGTAGCATTGTCAGTGGGAAGCCTGAGATTGGTATACAGTAAGAGCAGTGTAGTACAGTGGAACAGCAGGTAGCATTGTCAGTGGGAAGCCTGAGATTGGTATTTAGTAAGAGCAGTGCAGTACAGTGGAACAGCAGGTAGCATTGTCAGTGGGAAGTAACATGTCGGTATACATTAACAGCAGTGCATTGTGGTGGAACAGCAGGTAGCATTGTCAGTGGGAAGCAAGATGTCGGTATACAGTAACAGCAGTGCAGTGTGGTGGAACAGCAGGTAGCATTGTCAGTGGGAAGCCTGAGATTGGTATACAGTAAGAGCAGTGCAGTACGGTGGAGCAGCAGGTAGCATTGTCAGTAGGAAGCAAGATGTCGGTATACAGTAACAGCAGTGCAGTGTGGTGGAGCAGCAGATAGCATTGTCAGTGGGAAGCAAGAGATCAGTACACGGGAACAGCAGTGCATTATGGAGGAGCAGCAAGTAGCGTTGTCAGTGGGAAGCAAGAGATCAGTACACGGGAACAGTATTGCAGTATGGTGGGGCAGCAGGTAGCATTGTCAGTGGGAAGCCAGAGATCGGTACACAGCAACAACATTAGAAAATGAAGTAGCATCCAGTAGTGTGAGAGAGCAAGACTAGGGGCTGGGAGTTGAATATTCTTGCAAAGAAGAAAATCCATGGCCAGGTTTAAATAGCATGTTTAGTCAGTAAATCACAGGGTGGAACCAATCAAAACACAAGGTGGAGCCAATCAGGAGCAATACAGGGTGGAGAAAAAGAAGCAATACAGGTGAGCCAATCAGGAGTAATACAGGGTGAAGCCAGTCAGCTAGACTGGTAGCTGAATTATCAAGGAGCTGTCCAAAAAAAACTGAATAGCTCAAAGGCAAAGACATGCTGTTTGTTTTGCAGGAATCGCTAGGTTCAAGTGCTGGCACATGTTTTTTTTCTGTGCTTATTTTAATCTTGCTGCCAGTAAGCTTCAGTGGTTTTTATAATTATGTATTTAGTACTGTAGAAATAACATGTACAATATTATTGTTACATATATTATGCTAATCTGATATTTTTTAAAGGAAATCTGTCAGTAATATCAATCCTCATAAGCCATCTATATGGCATGTAGTACATAGACAGTTAAATACAATGATGCCTTAATATATGTGATACCCAACACCTGCGGAAGATGTTTGTAAAAACTTCCCTGACGATTACCTTCAAAAACTGTGCAACCGAACCTTGAAGAATTGTTTCTCTTTTGAATGTAAAGGGTGGTCACTCTAAATATTGATTTTATTTAGACTCCTACCTTGTTCATTCATTTTGCATTTTGTGAAATCATAAAAAGAAACTGTTGATTTAATTTTTAAAAGCATTCTTATTTTGTAGTATTTTTGTCACACCTCCTGCCTAAAACTTTTGCACAGTACTGTACATTATTGATTTTTCTGTCATTTTTCAGCAAATAATAAACTTGTGTTCTAAACTACAAGCTATGTTTTATATGTCTATGAAATACTGATCATGGCAGTTTTCAATGTAGGTGATAACAGCTATTTGACTTGAATAATTTACTCAGATCATTTGGCCATAGCAGGGCCATTTAGTATAGGTAGGAAATGAGCAATACTCAAAACATACTGTGCAAACTTTCTTGAGTGATCCATTACATTTACAGAAAGCATATGAAAGAAATACAACACTCTTTTAGCCTTTGAAACCGATACTAGTATTAGCGTAAATTTCTAGGAGGATCACTTTATCACTCAGCTGTATAAATGTTTTATTATTATCTAAAATATACTTTATAGAAAATTCTATAAGTAGCATACAACTTTAAATCACATATCTTGGTGTATTTCAGTTTAATAATAGCTTATAAATAACAACCTGTGAAATATGAGTCTTCCAAGCGAAAAGCATGTATTAATCAGTTCTTTTGTGCATGTTCACTGTAACCTGCTATTCCTACAAATAATTAAGCAGGGAGCTTTTGGGTAGAAACACCTTCGTGGTTTCAAGAAAAAAGAAAAACACCTGAAAACCTTTTGAGCCTTGCAATATCCAGCAGCTACATGGCATTATATACAAAGTGCGTGGAAGCAATTTTTTGCTGTTGTTGAGCTAAACATGTAAATGAGACATCCCCTCCAATGAGCAGTAAGAACTTGTGTTTTTGCCAGACAGGGCTTTTTATACACTATTTTTCCTTTTTTAAACTATTGCTCCTAGTATTGTTTTTTAATTTGTGAGCCTTCATCTACCTTTAGTCAATGACCTGCTGCTTTTCTGACCCAAACATATTCCCAATGACTAAAACATAATTCAGAAAAGCAAAACAGTTGCAATCAAAATTATTCAATCCCATTTGCAAATTAATTGTATTAGCAAAATTTTACAAAATATATCCTATTTGCAATAAAACTAATGAAACAAGAAGAATTCAAATAACACGCTGTTTCCAACACTTTGTTTCTCCAAATTCATTTTGATGTCTCATTTCTAGTGAACAGTGGAGTCATAGAATTATTTAACTCCTTTATGACATGTGTTTGTACGTAGAGCACCCTATGGATGCATTGACCTGCTTCAAACATGATACATAACAAGCAGGGATGAGCGAGTATACTCGCAAGTATTTGGTACTCGGTGAGTAATGCGGTACTCGCGGTACTTGAAACATAGCGAGTATTTCACTATTCACCTTGCAGTATTCGAAACTCCCACCCAGCATGTTAGCTAATCACAGTAATGCCGCAGCCTTCTTGGTTGTGGCATTACTATGATTGGCTGGCCGCGCATCATCATAGATGAGTCATAGTCATATGATGACTCATCATAGGCTCTAAAGACTGTGTGTGGGTGGAGAATGTGTGCGTGTGTATCTGTGTGTGTGTCTGCGGGGCTGTGTGTGTGTGTGTGTAGGCAGGCATCATCCGATGGCACTACAATTCCCATCCGGCTATGTCTGCTACAGTGACAGCATTAGTGGATTATGGGACAGTAGTAGTCCCATCATCCGGCTTAATGTGTTGAATGGTAAAAAATAAACACATACATACTCACCATACTGCTAATCCACGAAGCCCTCGATCACCTGTAAAAAAAATAAAATAATAAACTCAACCGTATGCTCCCTGCTCTAACTTAGTCCATATAATAACCATTGTCCCACAGCGATCTCCCTGAAGAGCAGTCACATCAGCAAATGTGACCGCTCTTCATGGGTTCCGGTGTACAATGACCGGAGATAATGCTCCCGCTGTGGATCACTCCGCCTCCGAGGTCACTCAAGTTCATCTTTTCACTTGCGGCACAGCTGTGTGAGAATATTCTCACTCAGCAATGGTGCCGTAAAGTGAGAATGAACTCGGGTGACCCCGGCGACTGAGTGATCCACAGCGGGAGCTGGATAGCTATATCTATGGATAGATAGATATATCTATAGATAAATAGATATTTCTATAGATATATAGATATATCTATAGATAGCCATAGGTAGCCATTCAAACCCATTTGTGTCAATATCTCTGCATGTTATCAGACCAAAATCAGCATGGTATGTAAACTTTTTATCAGGGTCATTTGGATGTTTTGGGTTGTCGTTATGATTTAAAAAGCGAAAACACAGTAGTTTGACAATAAATGGCTTCACCCAACCACTAACCATGAGTGGAGAAAAAGTTTTGGTGTTATCATTCATATTCTCTGAAAAAAGGCCAAGAAAGCAAAAATTCTGCTGGGGTATGTAAACTTTTGAGCACAACTGTATTGACACATCTTCTAACTGTGAGACAAGAAGTCGGCACTGGGGGGAAAAAAAAGCAGTGAGTGACACCAGCGCTGCCCTACAGCTTCTAGCACTACCTCTAAATCAGTGTTTCTCAACTCCAGTCCTCAGGACCCACCAACAGGTCATGTTTTTAATTTTATCACCTGCTCAAGCATTAATTCCATCACCTTTGCAATACTAAGGAAATCCAGAAAACATGACCTGTTGGTGGGTCCTGAGGACTGGAGTTGAGAAACACTGCTCTAAATGAATGAGCTGCAATAACGTTTCATTAAAAATATTGCATACTTTGCCCTTTTTACCATCTGTGTTGTACTATACATTTAGCTGGCTTGTTAACATGCTGAGAATTCATCAGTGAGCTCATTCTGATGGTCTGATATGAGAGTTTATAACTCTTTTTCTGAATTTTTGGGAGCACTTAGCTGATTCATGACTACAAACCATGTAAAATAGGAATGTGCAGGGAAAAGAAAAGCCTGTAAAAGTCAAATGGTGCAAAAGCAATAGCAAAAAGTCCTCAGAGGTGGATATCTCCTTTAATTATAGATGAATATTTTTTTATTTGAATACCTCTGTGCTGTGATAATGAGTTAAGGATATGCAGGAAGAAGGACTAAAGAAATCTCCTTATAACTTTTAAGAGTAGATGAAGAAAAAAAAGACATAATTTACTGTGATTCTGTGATTCTTACAGGGACAACAATCATTGCGTACTTGAAACTAAACAAGGTCACAGACTGGCACCAAAGGTCCCTGAAATCTCAGCTCAGGAATTGGATATTCACAAAAGTAAAAACTAAAAAGTTTCAGCTTTTACTGCTGGGTAATTACAGGTAATATAAAAAGTCAGGAAGACCCCATTTCAGAAAAAAGAATAGTCACATGCCCTACAATACAGCTTAGCAATATAAAAGAGAAAGACCTTATAATTATGTGTCAGCGCTTGGGAGAATGCTTATTGTCGCAGCTTTCAATACCATGAGTTGAAGTTCTTTTGATTCCACTGGACAAACATAGAGTATAATGTGGATCAGGAGCGAGAATATGGAGGTTTAACATAACAATAGTTTTTGCCAGGGGTTTGAGCTTTTCAGGCAACTTAATGATAGCTTATTATTAGTACAAATTGCCTCATTATGTATTATTATTATTTATTACCTATAAATTATGCACAAAGACAATTCATTCAACAACAGAAATTGCTTTTATATATAATTTTATGATGTCACTCTCTTGTAGGTTTTTCTATAAACAGTATTGTTATGAATCCTGTTATTTGACTATGATGTCTGTTCTGATTGTAAAGCATTTACTATCAAGAATTCTGCCCACTCACTGGAATACAAGAATTCTCTACACAATTTTGTCACTGCAATTGCTATCAGCAAATATAAAGCAGCCAAGTTACCATTTTGATTGCTGCACCTTCTTAGGATTGCATTAAGAAACAGTATGTCTTTTCTAATGTATTTTTCTTTGAGAATTGTCTTACATAGCAAAGTTTTGATTTGTTTTGATCCTTTC
>VIAB01044467.1:7711-19491 GCA_009801035.1 Oophaga pumilio
AGCCATACACAAGCTGCTAAATGTAGTAGATGTCATCACAGGCAGCATATAGCATTGGACTTTATTACAGGTTAGCCACTATCCGAGGGTTGCACCGTCATCTGGGTAGTCGTGGATCGCTTCTCCAAAATGGCGCACTTAACTCCATTTTCTGCTCCTGAACTGGCTGACAGCTTCATCAAACATATTTTAAGCCTGCACAGATTTCCTCGTCACATTGTGTCCGATCGAGGTTCGCAGTTTACTTCCAGATTTTGGCAAGCTCTCTGTAAATATCTGGATATCGTCTTGGATTTCTCTTTGGCCTATCACCCGCAGTCCAATGGGCGAGTTGAGCGTGTCAACCAGGTCCTGAGCAATTACCTGCGACACTTTGTCAATGCCCACCACAAAGATTGGGTGAAATTAGTGATGAGCGAGCACTAAAATGCTTGGGTGCTCGTTATTTGGGTCGAGCAAATTGGAATACTCGTGTACTCGACCCAAGCAACAAGCCCAATGTAAGTCTATGGGAAAACCGAGCATTTTTGCCGCGATCCCCACAGGAGTCCTTTTAAAGTCTAAAAACATCTGTAAATGATGGAAACACTGCTTAAATGACATGGGAACATCATGGGGAAGGCCCCTGGAAGCATTTCTGACTCCCAGGTCACAGCTGTGAACAATGTTGTCAGAGTCTTACGACATTTTTACAGGCGCATCAAAAAACATACAAAAACTAAACCAAATGGATTTTACTGGATAATATGTCAAGGAACATCTTTTCCAGGCAAACAAATTTTATATAAGGCAAATAATGACTCCAAAGTAAAAATGTTCCTCTATCTATTTGTCTATGTTCACACGTAGCGTTTTTGATGCATTTTTCAACGTTATCATTGCTTTCAAACAATACAAATGTATTTACTGTGAAATGTCATTGTAGCATTTAACAACCTTAGCTGGCCATGTGGTGTGTGACACATCATCAGACAGATCTTGTTTAATTTATGAAGGAGGGACTCTTAAAGTCCCAAAGCCAATTTTTATAGGGGCATCAGTCGGCATTACTATTCTTAAAGGGCCAATATTAAACAGTGGGTCTTCTATACTGTTACTGCCTATGCATGGAATTGCTGGGCTGCCAAAAATTAGGACGCACCACAATACTCCTTTGATGAAACGTACAGGAGGGCCTCATGAAAAAGAGTTCCAATTATAAGAAAATAGGTCTCCCATAGTGTTAGCCTATGCATTAAATGCAAGGCCTGCCATACAGCAAAGTAACAAGCACCCCAATAAGCCTTTAAAACCAGGTACTGAATGGCCACAGGAAAACCAAGTTCACATTACTCTTGTGCCACTGCCATACTGTTAGCTTATGCATTGAATGCAAGGCCCGCCTTGCATCAAATTCAAACGCACCACAAAAATCCTTGGAAACGACGTAGTGGATGGCCACAGGAAAACCAAGTTCCTATTACTCTTTTGCCACTGCCATACTGTTAGCTTATGCATTGAATGCAAGGCCCGCCCTGCACCAAATTGTAATGCCCCACAATAAGCCTTTGAACCCACGTACTGGATGGCCACCTGAAAGCATTCTTCCTATTAATTTGTTTCTCCCATATTGTTTGGCCTCGCAGGGAATAGTTGAGCCTGAAGACCCAGCGGTGGACAATTACAGTGTTGAGCCTGAAGAATCATGAGTGGATAATTGCTCTGTTGAGGCTTAAGAACCTGCATTGGTCAATTGCTGTGGTGAGTAAGAAGACCCTGCATTTTAGCACTGCTGTGTTGAGGCTGAAGCACTGGCTTTTAAGAATTGCATTGTTGAAGAAGATGAACAACCAACAAAGTTCCCTATCAGTATGTTTTTTTTTTGAAGTCTATGCATTGAATGGAAGGCCTGCCCCAAATTTGGACAAACCAAAATACCACTTTGAAGAGATGTGTATGAAGTCCTCATAAAAATCTGATTCCATTACAAAGAACTAGGTCTCCTATCCTTGTAATGCCCATACACTAAGTGCATATGCGGAAAAACATCAACCAACTGTGTAAATATTTGTAGTTACGGACTTCCTAAACACCCTTATGCACATGTGTGAAGTGTCTTGAGACTGCAGTGAGGAAAAAGCCGCAGGGTTAGTCATATCAGAGAGATGTCTTCTGATTCTGATTCTTAAAGTGACTGATACTTTTTATGCAAATTGCCTCTTCAAAAAAAGGGGACTTGTACTCTATAGCGCCACCTATTGGAAGTAGCGATCCTACAAGTCACATCATATTATATTACATCAAAGATTTCATAAATTGTAATGACATATGTGGTGTATCTTATTGAATGTACCCTCTGAAAATTATAGTATGTAGGTTGCACTAAGTGCTCTTTAAAAACCAGAATCAGAAGACATCTCTCTGATGCGACTAACCCTGAGGCTTTTTCCTCTTCTGCAGTCTCCAGACAGTTGTATGACAGTTGTGCTTGTAGTACCGTCTATAGCGCAGGAAAGAAGCTCCTGTTCTTCCTCCTCCTCCTCCACAGGGTCAACCAATCCACAGTGGGATGACATGAGGCTGGGCTGTGTGTAATCACTCTGTGTGGTTCCTTGCTCCATCTCATCATGCTCTGCCTGCAATGCATCCTCTTTGATTGTGAGCAGAGAGCTTTTCAGAATACAGAGAAGTGGGATGGTGACACTAATTAAGGCGTCATCGCCGCTCACTATCTTGGTTGACTACTCAAAGTTTTGTAGAATTGTACATATGTCTGACATCCATGTCCACTCCTGAAGTCTTATGTGTGGAGTCAGAACTGAATACCGACACCTTTGTTGATGCTGGTACTCAACAACTGCCCTCTGCTGCTCACAAATACTTTCCAGCATATGCAGTGTAGAGTTCCAATGCGTTGGGACATCACATACCAGTCGGTGAGACGGAAGCTGCAAACACTGCTTAAGCACGGCAAGGGCAGCTGAAGCTGTAGCTGACTTTCTAAAATGGGCATACAGGAGGCGTACTTTCACAAGCAGATCCAGCAGCTCTGGGTACGTTTTGAGAAACCTCTGAACCACGAGGTTAAGCACATGGGCCAGGCATGGTACAGGTGTGAGCTTGCCTCACCTCAGAGCAGCCACCAGGTTCCGGCCATTGTCACACACGACCATGACTGGCTGTAGGTTCAGCAGCGTCAGCCACATATCTGCCTGCTTTTTCAGAGCTGTCCAAAACTCTTCAGCATTGTGAGGTTTGTCACCTAGGCATATTAGCTTCAACACAGCCTGTTGCCACTTGACTGAGGCAGTGCTGCAGTGCTTCCAGCTTGCGACTAATGTGGTCATTTCAGAGATGGAGGCTGAAGAGGAGGAGGAAGATGTCATGCCGGAGCTGTAGACTGTGGGGGCAACCCTGATTGACCTAGGGCCCGCAATCCTCGGCGTTGGTAGGACGTGTTCCATCCCAAGGTCAGACTGGGTCCCAGCTTCCACTATGTTAACCCTGTGTGCTGTCAGCAAGATGTACCGTCCCTGCTCAGAAGCACTTGTCCACATGTTCGTGGTTAAGTGTACTTTCCCTGTAACTGCATTGTTGAGGGCACAGGTAATGTTGTGGGACACACCGTGAAAAATAGTGTCGGCTAGGGACAGAGTACCTTGGGACCGCCACTGCCATCAGGTTGCGGAATGCTTCGGTCTCCACGAGCCTAAAAGGCAACATTTCCACCGCAAGCAGACGACAAATGTGTGAATTTAGTAATGTGGCCTGTGGGCTGTTGGCTGCGTATTTCCGCTTTCATTCCAATGAATGGGGTATGGAGAACTGAAGGCTATAGGCTCCCCCAAATATAACCAGAAATGACATTGCCAATACCAATATTTGCAATACCAATGCAGGTGGAGATATATAAGTGCACTCCGTATGTGCTGCAGTATCAAGTAAGGCATCATAAGATTATAATGAAACAACAAGATAAGATGCTTGTGTATAATTTCAAGAACACTGCTATATAAATGCAAATATGTTATATACACCTATTTCCGCTGCCACCTGTGAAATAAAGTACATCATAAAGCCCGTTACCACAGTAACAAAATAGCCACTTATGATGTAAAATACACATGGGATAATTTATCCTCTTTTTTTTTTTTTGTGGAGGAGCTTGTGGAGATAAGGTGGATAGGGAATTATATTTCCTTCCCAAACAATATTATTACTATCTCTTTATACATATTAAATAAATCAATTTTTGTATCTCCTTCCTTGTAATATAATAGTGAAGTGAGTATTATCTAGCATAATGGTGTGTGCAAGCTGTTTATTCTCGTGTGTGTGTCATCTTTGGGGTAATAATATCATTAGCTCCACATTGCTATCATCTGTTGACAGATTTATGACATCGCACATGTGTATCCTCTCGTGCGTGTTATTCAACACAATATGTATATTGTTCCAATTCAGGATCTAAATATTTGTATCCCTAGGGACCTTATATCTACATTTTGCCAGTTTTATTGGCTTTTTGTGGAATAAAGTCTGTTATGTGCAATGTCTCACCTTGTGATGAATATGTCGGAATCTTTCTTTTCTTTTATATATCAGACTTGATTTTTCATCCATGGACTTTCCCTTTATCTATGCACTTTTTTGCAAAGTAGTATGTATATGCCACTATATTTCAATGCGCAGGTGCATACTGAGTCAACACCGAACTTTGTTGTATTCGTTGGTATGGTAACATAAGTTACACTTCCGGTTATTCCGGAACTGCTTTCCATGTGAGTATGCGTTACTATGGACTCTTTCATTACGGCGGTTTACCGCCTTTAGTATTAACGGCGTATCAGGTATTATTATAGCCGACATGTATTGTTTCATCCATGTGCTGCATTGGGCAGTGTTTATTTGCTGATATTTTCCAATGCGCAAGCATATATTTAGCCATCTTCAAACTGCATTTTAGCCGTCGGTATGGTAACATATGTCGCACTTCCGGCTCTTTCGGGATCGCTCTCCACGTGAGCATGTGTTGAATACGTCACTATGGACTTTTCCGCTATGGCGATTGCTCGCCTCCTGCATCAGCGGTATACCAGGTATTATTTCAGCTGCTTTGTATTAAGCAATTTATTGTGTACATTTAAAAAGGGTACTTTTGGATATAACCGTCAGCCCCTGACGAAGCTATTTTGCGGTAGCGACATGCGTCAGGCATCTCCACAAGCTCCCCCAACCTTTGCTATTTTTCTATGACTACACTTAGTCCGTGCCTTTTGGATAAGTATTCTCTTTGTTTGGGGCTCTCTATCTCTTATTCTGGCCCTCTTTACTTGCCTGTTTAAAATTGATGATAGTTATTTCTGTGTCCATATGGACTTTTTTATCTGCCTTAGGCTGGAGTCACACACAACGTATAAAAAAAAAAAAAAAATCGGATCGCATTATACGGCCGTAATATGCACTGATGCTGTGCCGAGTCCCCAACTGACCTGAAGTGAACTAAATAACGTGGGAAAAAAATCAATTAAGCTTCCCAGCTAATCAGTTCACCTTCTGTCAGCCGCAGAGATGAACTCATTCATTCGGGGGTGTACAGCAGAGCTGGTTGCATTAGCATCGGTCCCTGCTGTAAACCTGTTGACCCCTTGTGATGGATTGCAGCGTGGGACCTGACTGGACGCCGGAGAGGTATGGATATTGTTGTTTTATTATTTTATTTTTATTACAGGAGAACAAGGGATTCAGATGGATTACCAGTACAATAAAATATGGTCAAAAACTGTGTATTTATTTCATTTAAATAATTTTAAATTAATGTGTGTGTGTTTCTTTTTTAACCATTTAATACAATAGGATCAATAATGGATAGTTTTCTAATTGACAATTCTCCATTATTAACCCGGTTTATTGTCACTTTCCAATAGCAAGGTGGCATTAACCCATTAGCCACCGATAAAGGCGATGGGAATAGATGGGCTAAGTGCCAGAAAAGGCGCATCTAATAATAGATATGCCTTTTCTGGGGTGGCTGGGGGCAGATGTTAGTAGCCGGGGGGGCACAAAAGCAATGCTCCCTCCCTGGCTTTCCCTGTCTGGCGGAGAAAATACCGCGGGAGCCCACGCATTTTTTTTTCAACGAATTTACACATTAAATTAACACCAACACGTATGAAATTTTGCACACATACAGTCATGTAATTGTTAATGAAAACCATATATCAAACTACATGAAATGAAATACTACTGTATGTAAACCATGTGTCATTTCATGTCGGGTTCTGTAATGATTTTACAGAAGCCAGCAATTGAATTAGCGGCTGTTATACTATGTAGAAGAGTATGAACTATAAATATATGTATATATATATATTCTTTATTAAACATGTTGGTGTTGTTTTACAGTATAGCGCACTGAATTGCCGGCTTTTCTAAAGGACACCGGTGTGTATTTCTCGCAAGTCACATGTGTGATCCGTGTGTAATCTGATGTTTTCATGCACCCATAGACTTGCATTGGCGAGTCTCGGCCGTAATACGGTGCAAATCGCAGCATGCTGCAATTTCTCTAGCACGTATAAAACGGACAAGAAAAAAAAAGCTGCCCCATAGATTAACATTGGTCCGAGTGCAATGCGATTTTTTTTTCTCACATTGCACGCATCCATATTTCTCGCTAGTGTGACTCCTGCCTTATAAGTGTTTATATCATAGGTGGCTATTTTGTTATTGTGGCAACTGGCTTTATCATGTACTTTATTTCACAGGTGGCAGGGGAGATAGGTGTATATACCATCTTTGCATTTATATAGCAGTGTTCTTGAAATTATATACAAACATCTTATCTTGTTGTTTCATAATAATCATATGATGCCTTACTTGATACTGTAGCACATATGGAGTGCACTTATATATCTCCACCTGCAGTGGTGTTCATGGACTTCTCAAAATCTTTTGATACAGTGCCACACAAAAGGTTGATACATAAAATGAGAACAATGGGGATAGGGGAAAATATGTGTAAGTGGGTTAAGAACTGGCTCATGGATAGAAAACAAAGGGTGGTTATTAATGGAGCACAGGCGGACTGGGTCACGGTTAGCAGTGGGGTACCACAGGGGTCAGTATTGGGGAAGCTTCACTTTACCTTTTTATTAATGACCTTGTAGGGGGCATACAGAGTAGTATTTCAATATTTGCAGATGACACTAAACTCTGCAGGGTAATAAATACAGAGGAGGACAATTTTATATTACAGGAGGATTTATGTAAACTAGAAGCTTGGGCTGATAAATGGCAAATGAGCTTTAATGGGGATAAATGTAAGGTCATGCACTTGGGTAGAACAAATAAGATGTATAATTATGTGCTTAATTGTAAAACACTGGGCAAAACTGTCACTGAAAAAGACGTGGGTGATGGGTGGACGACAAACTCACATTTAGTGGCCACTGTCAGGCAGCTGCTGCCAAGGCAAATAAAATAATGGGATGCATTAAAAGAGGCATAGATGCTCATGAGGAGAACATAATTTTACCTCTATTCAAGTCACTGGTGAGACCACACTTAGAATACTGTGTGCAGTTCTGGTCTCTGGTGTATAAGAAAGACATAGCTGAACTGGAGCGGGTGCAGAGAAGAGCGACCAAGGTTATTAGAGAACTGGGGGGTCTGCAATACCAAGACAGGTTATTACACTTGGGGTTATTTAGTTTGGAAAAACGAAGGCTTATCGGTGATCTTATTACAATGTATAAATATATGAGGGGACAGTACAAAGACCTTTCTAATGATCTTTTTACTCTTAGACCTGTGACGGGGACAAGGGGGCATCCTCTACGTCTGGAGGAAAGAAGGTTTAGCCATAATCACAGACGCAGATTCTTTACTGTAAGAACAGTGAGACTATGGAACTCTCTGCCGTCTAATGTAGTAATGAGTGATTCCTTACTAAAATTTAAGAAGGGACTGGATGCCTTTCTTGAAAAGTATAATATTACAGGCTATATTCACTAGTTTCCTAGATACTGCGTTGATCCAGGGAGCTAGTCTGATTGCCGTATGTGGAGTCGGGAAGGAATTTTTTTCCCCCAATGTGAAGCTTACTGTTTGCCATTTGGTTTTTTTTTTCCTTCCTCTGGATCAACATGATAGGGCCGGTTAGGATAGGATATGGGCTGAACTAGATGGACTTTAAGTCTTCCTTCAACCTTAATAACTATGTTACTATGTTACTATGCATTGGTATTACAAATATTGGTATTGGCAGCGTCATTTCTGGTTATATTTGGGGGGGGCTATAGCCTTATTATGGGTTACTAGGGTTACATTGTCATGTTTATGACTTCCAATTGTTTTTAATTGGTTATGTCTGTTTGTATCCAATAAAGTATTTTTGTATTGAGGTGATCCTGTTTTTGGTCCGTAGCTTTTTCTTCCTATATTTCATGATGTGTCTTTACGGACTTCCTGTGTATCCCTAACATTGTGGTGCCCTCTCAGATATTTGTTTTGATCATTGGAGAACTGAAGGCTGTGCTGGGACAAGGCTTGCTGATAGTGGTAGTTGAGTGTATGCAACGACAGGTGCAGGGCAGGGGGAATCTTCGCAGGCACCATGGACAGGGGATTGGCTTCCACGCACAACAGCACAAGATGCTGTGGTGTCACCCGCAGACACTGTTCCTGGACTCTGGGGTTCAGCCCACAAATTTGGGTGCTTCGCTGCCATGTGCATGATCAGGCTGGTGGTTTTGCTACCTCTGCTGATGCTGGCATGGCAGGTGGTGCAAATGACCTGTTTGGGGTTATCGGCAGAGACTTTAAAAAACAACCAGTCTCGGGAAGACTGAACAGTTGTAATGAAAACTTCCTTCATGCTGGTGTTATGAGGAACAGTTGTCCACCTTCTGTCTGCGGCCACCACAGTGGTTCTTGCTGCCTGTTGTGTTGCTATGCCTCCCTCCCCCTGTGTGCTGCTGTGCTTGCTCTGCATGTCCTCCTGCCAGGTTGGGTCAGTTACTATATCATCCACCACCTCCTCTTCCACTTCCTCACCCTTGTCCTCCTCCTGACTTTCTGGCAATTGTGTCTCATCATCGTCCACCTCTTGTGACATGTTCCCACCGTCGTGTGAACGTGACTGCTCAAATATTTGGGCATCGATACATGCAATCTCAGTTTGCCCCGCTTCAAGTGGATCGGGTGAGAGGCCCGAATCTATTAATGAACAACTGAACAGCTCTTTGGAGTGTCCAAGTGTGGAATTATTTGTCTGCGGGCACTCAGCCTGGGAGGTGGAAGGAGGATCAGGGTGAGGAATATGCGGACAAGACTGACGGCTACTCAGACTTGACCGTGTGGAAGACAGGGTGCTGGTGGTGGTGGCAAAGTGACTGGAAGCATTATCCACCATCCAACAAACTACCTTTTCATGCTTCTCTGGTGTCAAGAGTGGTCTTCTGCTGTCCCCTGTGAATTCTGACAGGAGTCTGTTGAGAGTAGATGTGGGTGTTTGTTGTGGCACAATTGCAGCTTGCCCTCTGCCTCTGCCTGCATCATCACCATCATGTCCACTTCCCCATCCCTTGCCACGCGCCTTTCCCATTTTAAATGGAGTACAATACTTTCAACGTTCAATAAAAAAGTCTGAATTGGGAGCAAAATTAGATGTGATCCGTGTGCAGGAAAAACGCACCTTCAAATATCTGGAATGTATTTTATTTGTTTAACAAACTGGTGTCACTGTCAATAACTGTGGTAAGATCAAGAAAAAAACATCTAATGTAGCCCTGAAATGCAACAATTTTTTGCACACCGTGAGATAGGAGTCTGACACAGATACCACACAGGTCAATATGTGGCCTGGATTAATTTTTTTACCACAAAATACTGTATAGACCAGTGATGGCGAACCTTGGCACTCCAGCTGTTGGAGAACTACAACTCCCAGCATGCCTCAACTGCTGCAGGTTGCAAGGGCATGCTGGGAGTTGTAGTTTTACAACAGCTGGAGTGCCAAGGTTAGCCATCACTGGTATAGACCTAGGGTAGCAGACAGCCAAAAATGTGTAATGTTGGCCTGAAAAGCAACTATTTGTAGAGCACAGATACACCAGACATCTGACGGAGATAACAGACTGTTCAATATGTGCCCTGGAGTTTTTTATATTTTTTTAACCCAACATACTGTATAGACCTAGGGTAGCAGACAACCAAAAAAGTGTAATGTAAGCCTGAAAAGCAATTATTTGTAGGGTACAGATAAACCAGGAGTCTGATGGAGACAACAGGCTGTTCAATATGTGGCCTGGAATATTTTTTTTTTTTCTCTCAAAATACTGTATAGACCTAGGGTAGGAGAAAGCCAAAAAAATGTAATGTAGTTTAATGTAGGCCTGAAAAGCAACTATTTGTAGAGCACAGATATACCAGGCATCTGTTAGGGGTCGAGTTCCCGCCTCTGCACAAGGGGAATCTCAAACCATCCCAGCTGCGGTCTCCCATCCGTCTCCGGCCACAGTGGACTCTGCTCAGCAGAGACGTCAGTCCCAGCGTCTCGCCCAGTCTAATACTGTGCAGAAGATTACTTCTGCCTCTCCAGGTTCTGCTATTGCAGCCAGTACTGGTCAGCGGTGAGCAGAAGTCTTTGGGACTAAGTCCTGCGTTTCCCCTTCTGAGCATGCCCAGGGTAAGATCTCTCATTGGAGATCAGGGGTCACATGCTCAGGTACTGCAGAAACTCCCATTTGTCCACCAGTAAGGTCCTGAAACTGCTTGTGTGCTGGAACAGTTTCTCATTGGTCCTTTTCTGGAAGGTCTTGTAGTTGGTGCTATAAAAGGGTTGCATGGCCTTAGGCCATGCGCTAGTATCAATTCTGTTATGTGCTTTGTGCCAGTGTGATCATGCACGCATGCGGTTAGGGCTCGGCTGAAATAAGCCCCTAGAATACCGGCACCTCCGGTGAGGAGTTTTGCATGCATGTGTTCAGGGCTTGGCTGAAATAGCCTCTAGAATACCGGCTACTCCAGTGAGGAGTTGGTTGTTTGCGTTACTGACTGCATGACCACAGACTGCTATCCGCACAGCAGTTATCTGTGTACCCCTGTGGTGTTAACAGGACACAGTCTCTATCTCAGCGTCTATGTCTGTGACTCTGTGAAGTAACAGAGCTCGCTTATACCGCCATATTGTACCATCTTACTAGCAGCAGGCTCTGCCCTCACGGTGGACCCCGGGCTGCAAACGCACCTATTATCTATATTTATTTGGTGCGTTCTGCCAGCCCTAACAGCATCTGACGGAGATAACAGACTATTCAATATGTGGCCTGGATTTTTTTTTATTTTTTACCCCAAAATACTGTATACACCTAGGGTAACAGACAGCAAAAACAGTGGAACACAATTTGTAGACCACAGATAGAACTGGCGTCTGACAGAGATAGAACACTGTTAAATATATGGCCTGGATTTTTTTCGGCCCACCAAAATTGTGTCAATAAGTAGGCTATGACACTAAATAAAAAAAAAAAAAAATTGTTGGAGGACTATAATTGTAAAATATTTAGCGCAATGATATGATATGTGCATGGCGTACAAAACACAGTGATAAATATCAGAACTGGCTGTAGTCTGAAGTGTGACTAAGCAAATAAATGTAGAAAAAAAGGGGGCTCTGGATTGCTTTGTAATAAAATTAGCAGGATTCAGGTACAAAAAAAAAATTAATCCTAGCCACGGTTACTTACAGCTAGGTATATACAGTACTAGCTGTAGTACCCGGCTTCGCCCGGGTTAAT
>VIAB01044476.1:8114-18617 GCA_009801035.1 Oophaga pumilio
AGGTGCCGGTGTTCTGAGCATGCAGGGACACCGGCGCGTTGGGGGCCAGGTGACGGTTTCACCGCTAGCTCAGGCCTCAGACACCTGTGATATTCACCTTTCACCGTTCCACTGCCGCCGCTGCTTTGTCTTCCGGGGCTCTGCAGTGACTGTGTACAGGCAGAGGGCGCGCACTAAACACGTCATCGCGCCCTCGGACCTGAAAATCACAGCCAGAGGACGCGGAAAACAGTGCATGCAGTGGTAGAACGGGGACTGGTGAATATTGCATGGCTCCCCCGCCCTACCCATCATACTCACCCCCTGCTGGGGCGGCACGGTCTCTGCATCTCTTGCTTCTCAGTTGTCCCTGGCCGGCAGCTCCTTCCAGTGTTCAGCAGTCACATGGTACCGCTTATTAAAGTAATGAATATGCATTCCATGCCTATGGGAGTGGAGTCGCGTGAATATTCATTATTTTAATGAGGGGTACCACGTGACCACTCTGCACAGGAAGAGCTGCCGGCACTGGAGACCGCACCAGGAGGGGGTCAGTATGATCTGACAGTGGACGGCTCCTACGCTCCCCCTCCCTCGCCTATCCACTGGGATAATGAATCTAGTATAAGCTGAGAGGGGCACTTTCAGCCTAAAAAAAAAAATGGGCTGAAAATCTCGGCTTATACTCGAGTATATACGGTAACTTTGCTGCAAATCAAATTTTCCACAAAAATTTGTTTTATTATCCGAATTTGAAATATTAGCAATATTCAATTCCTATTTAATAAATTTGGTGGAAATCTAATTCAATGCCCAAATTCGAGCAAAATATTGAATTTCAGCAAGTTCACCCATTACTAATCTCCAACCAATATTATATTTTCATTTTAAACATGTATACTTCCCAGCAGACAACTTAGCCAGTTAATTAAAAGTGTGTTTACAATTTTTCTTCTGTCAAATATAATATTCTCAGTTGTTTTTAGCAAAACGTCATTGAATGATCAATGGCACAATCCACAGTACTTTTAAAAAGTAAAAGTATGCAGATCTCTCATGAAGATAAATTTTTACAATACTAAACTAACATACACACTGTAAAGTGTATTGCCTTACCAGTATGAGAGCAAAATAAAACAGATTAGACAGGGATAATTAGAGCCATCTCTTAAAAATATAATTCCACATCCTGAAAATAGTCAGTTAATGATTGTCATAAGGGAACAAAGTCCTCTAAGCAACAGCCAGACAATCTGAATGAAGAAAAAGTATTTTTTTCACTTACTAAAACTTCAAAATAACAAAAATGTAAAGAAAGATCGCCTCAACCCATATCCCAATTAAAGAATGTCTTCTAAAGAAAAAAGCCTTATTAGTCACCGAACAAAGGTTGTGTAAATAATAAAGTCAGAGTTTGCCAACTTACTCAAAATCACAGACAGATGATTATAATCATTTTAACAACTATGGAACTTAAAACATAAGTAACATACATTTGCATAAGCCAGAATCCCATTTTTATTTATTCAATTTGTCTGAATCAAGCAAAATGGTTGCCAGGTGGACGCCATTTTGCTGGTTTCAAAAAAGGCAGTGATAGGTTATAATGTTGTAGCTATTGAAGTTATAAATATGTTGTAACATCTTCATATTGATTTATTTTTCATACTTAGTATACTGCACTATGACCAACTGAAAATGAAACAGTTCACACAATCTTATACTTTAACCCTTTTCCGACATCGGGCATACATTTACGCCGATGTCGGATTCTCTCCCTTTTCAGGGACATGTTAGCTGTTTTGAACAGCTGATATGTGCCCACAATAGCCGCGGGTGTAATCGCTATCCACCCACGGCTATTAACCAGTTAAATGCTGCTGTTCAACCCCACCCACTGGTGATCCCTGTCATGTGATCACGGGTCACTGGTTTGTTAGCATGACAACCAAAGGTCTCCTGGAGATCTCTATGGCTGTCAGCGCTGGATTGCTGTGAGTGCCACCCGGTGGTCAGCGCTAATAGCAAGGGAGCAATTCTGCTATAAAGAGGCGATCTGATCATTGCCGCTATGTAGCAAAATCGATCGGGTTGTGGCAGCTTCTAGTTTCCCATGGAGACTATTGAAGCATGCCAAAAGTAAAAAAAATGTTTTTAAAAATATAAAAAACAATTCAAATCAATCATCCCCCTTTATCCCCATTCAAAATAAAACAAAAAAAACACACATGCACATATTTGGTATCGCCACGTTCAGATTTGCCCGATCTGTCAATAAAAAAAGTAAAAATGCCAGAATTACATTTTTTGGTAGCCACGACATTGCACTAAAATGCAATAACGGCCAATCAAAAGATCGTATCTGCACCAAATGGTATCATTAAACACGTCGGCACGCAAAAAATAAACCCTCACTCAAGCTGAGATCACGAAAAATGGAAACGCTACGGGTATCGGAAATTGGCAAAAAAATTTTTTTAACAATGTTTGGAATTTTTTTTACCACTTAGTTAAAAAAGAACCTAGACATGTTTGTTGTCTATGAACTAATAAAATGGAGAATCACAATGACAGGTCAGTTTTAGCCTTTAGTAATCCTAGTAAAAAAGCCAAACAAAAAACAAGTGTAGGATTGCACTGTTTTTGCAATTTCACAGCACATGGATTTTTTTCCCATTTTCTACTACACTACATGGTAAAACCAATGGAGTCTTTCAAACTCATCACACAAGTCCTCCCATGGCCATATTGACGATAAATTAAAAAATTATGGCTCTGAGAAGAAGGGGAGCAAAAACAAAAATGCAAAATGTAAAAACAACTCCGGGGGTTAAGAGGTTAATATTATTTCAATAATTACAGGACCATAGGTATCGATGTATCGATATCGATGTACAAATTCAAACAATTCACATAAACCCAATATGATAAAAATAGTGCTATTCTCATCCATGTGGTATATAATATGCAGCCAGAGAATTTAAATCTTCATGACCACAATATAATCTTCAATATTAAATATTACATCACCTGGCTTTCCAAACATGATGTGGATACCTCCATGGATTACAGAAACAAAAGTCCAATATTCCAGATAATAAGTCCACTGATACACCTGTGACCTTTTCAAAAATTCCACGTATTGGAGCAGAGATGCTGTGTAAGTCACATCATGGTATATCCACCAGCTGGAGTATGAGAGCCAGCTGGACTATGGGGATATAACCCTTCACCCGACATCTCAGCAGCATCTCTGCTCCTAAAGTGATGGTGGAAACTGTTGGCAACTTGTCACAATCATATGATTTTTTGATTGTTTTCTAGTCCATCTTTTTTTAAGGTTTTTCATGGAATTAAATAATGTGGTCACACTCATGATTCGTATATTTTCAGGGTTGGAGTAAAATGTACCCATACTGAATCCACGCCATGTTCGGAGAGCCAGGTAGAGTAATATATAATACTGCGGATGGCAAATATGTGAGCAGGTTGCGGGATGCAGTGACAGACAGGAGGCACGAGAGGCGGAGCTAGGGTTAACAACTTTTCTTTTACAGAGGAAGATTCCACGCAGTGAGATAAGTAGTTAAATACGGAATGTAAACAGTTAACTGATGATTCAAACAGTTCAATGGCAAGGGAAATGCAGAATCAATAAACAACGGTTAAGGTAATGGCAGTTCTTTGGGGGTAATTTATCACATTAGTAGTTCCTCAGGCTGTGGGAGCTGCTAGGGAAACAATGGCTCTATGATGGCTGGCACAATACTGGTCCAACGAGGTCCTGTGAACAACAACAAACCATTTTCTGGTGGCAGCAGTTGGTCTCCAGCACCTTCCGCTGAGCCCCTAGTCCATAGTTTGATGTAGCTGTGACAGAAAACGTCAAAGCACTATCTGGGTCCAAAACAAACTGGGAAATATGTACTGGCAACTTAGGGTATAAACACCTGCCTTGCACCCAGGTTCTCTCAGGTGGCACGCGCACTGTGCTCACGGCCATGGAGCGTGCAGCACCTTGCTCTCTGTTAGTCACTGGACACTCTGCACTTCTCTCGTTCATGTCCCCGGTGGTGGCAATGGGGGGGTCAACAGATGCCGGCCTACGCCGGAGCACTCCTCTCTCTCTGCTATGCACTGACTGCTCCCGCCTAGACTGACTGCTTCCTCGCTTGCTGCTTAGCCACACCCCCTGCTTCCTGGTGCAAAGATCTGTCCGTTCTCTTATTCTTTCCACCGGACAACAGAGGAGACAGCCCGACAGTTCCAGACCCGGTACGGGACAGGTACCCTTGGCCGGTCCTTCTCCTTACAGTCCCCCTCTCCTTTAGCTCTCCATTCCATGGATGAGAGTTCCTGCAGTAAGCGTTGACACTTCTCCCTCTCTTGGATGATTTGCTGCCAAATAAATTGGTCTTGTTTGTAATGGTTGGGTGGTATTCCGGCTGTTGTACATTCTGTGCGGCGTAAATCAGATTGAGTAGATGAGTCAGGTTAATTGGTGGAGTTTCCCCTTGAGGAAGTGTGCCTTGTAGCACACGAAACGCGCGTCGGGGGTCCACACTGCCTGCCTAGGACGTTCTTCTCCCCTCCTAAGTCCAATACTCCTGGTAAGTGTCCCTCTTACTATTTGGGTTCAAATTTGAACCCTTGTACTTATTGTACTTCTTGCACTGGCGAGGATTCTTTTCTGGACACTCACCTACTTTGATTTATGCCCTCATACCTGACTATATGGGGTTTTGTAGCAACCATCCCTTATATGGACTCTCACACATGATGGGGGGGATTGATCGTCCCGGGGCACCTCTGGTATTTCTGCTTTGAGTCATTCTCTTACTATCATCTTTTGTATGATATTGCTTGTTTGATTAAGCTTTGTATTTTTGTAATTAATAAAATATAACTTTCATTATTACTCTCTTGTCACCTGTTGGCTCTACTTTCTCCTGGTGTACATGTTGTTCTGGAGCGGGTGCACTTTGTTGCTCTTTGGGCTCTTGCCCTTCATTTGTGGCACTATTTGTATGCCACCATGGGATATTTTTGTATGTTCTAATTGGTGGAGTCAGCCTGAGTGGACAAGGAAGGGGACACGCCCCAGTTAAATGGAGCAGCCATCTTGGGAGTTTCAGGCTCTTGTACTCCTTCTGGGTCGATAAGTGGCGGGTCCGAGTATTCTTCCTCTTCCCAATCACAAGCTGTAGAAGGTGTGTTTCAGGAACAATTTATGCCCTCTCCAGTTTGATCTGGGTCTCGTGACAAGCAAGGGCGTAGCATGTTTCGATGGACCATTCGAGTGGGGGCGTCTTCTTCTCCTTCAGGTTGAATCTCATAGACTGGACCATTGGGTCCAATTTGACATTTCACCTGATACGGAGCCTTTTCCTACCAATACTCCAACTTGCCCCGAGGTCATTAGTCCCAATCCAATACTCGATCTCCAGGCTCGAGAGCCGTCCCTTGCAGAGGAATCTTCTGATGTTGCTCAAGCTCCCGAAACTTGGTCTGTACCAATCGATGTAGAGTCTGTAAGCGATATCGATGTTCACGAACCCAGGTGGACACCCCCGTCCGCGGGGAGTCCAGCTCGGTGGTCTGTCGCCCTTTTCGGCCAAACAACAGGGTTTATGGAGTGCATCCAGTTTTGCTGTGCATCCAATTGTTATACATCCAGACTAATTCATCTACATACTCAGGCCAATGGACTTTCCTGTGTTCCTCCAATGTTCTAAACATCTGAATCAGTGTCAGAATGAAACGCTTGCAGGCCCCATTCCCTTGTGGATGGTAAGGCGTCGTCCTCGAATTTTCAGTCTGATACAGGCGATTCAGTTCTTCCATTACTCATCCTTGGAAACAGATGCCTTGGTCAGAGTGAATTTTCTACAGACAACCATACAGTCGGATATAGTCTCTGCAAATGGCATGGGCCGCCGATTCAGCAGTCTGGTCCCCGGTTGGAGTCACCACAGCGAATTTAGTAAAATGATCGGTCATCACCAGACAGTGTTCATAGCCAAGGACCCACGGTCGAGTAGTCGATCATTAACACTTCTAGGGGAGCCAAAGTCATGATGGTCTTTATAGGGGCTCTCTGTTTCAGACTCTTAGCAAGTTCACAGCTCCTGCATTGTTGACAAGCTTCATCTACGCCCCCGGAAGAAGCAGGAACTCGAAACGCGCATCGGGGTGAGGGAGAGATCTCTGCCTGCAGCGTTGCAGATGTCACCACGTTATAATCGCACTTCCTGGTAAACTATTTATTGAAAGTATTTTCCTAATGATTTAATTGTGTTACTACCTGGAAGTGTTAATGTGGGTGTTACACTTGATGCAGTATAGTCTGTTTTCATGCAGTCTCCTCTTATTGGGTGTTTGGATTATGTATCATTCCACTGTGAATTTCATGTAGTAATTTTTAACAAGCATTAGTACATTCTGTAATTTTGTGAGTTACTTTGGATCTCTTCGTTTTTTTGGGCTATATGAGAATATATGTCCTTATGTGGTGTTATAAAGCTTCATCTACTGCAGACTTCAATCGGAGGTGGTAGACCAATTTCTGCAGCCACTGGAAAGTCTTCTCTGGGCCAAAGTGGGCCCCTCTCTCATGTGCTTCTGTGGCCACCTCGCCGATCAACTTTTCTGGGAGCACCACTTGCCAGGTGACTCTCAACTCTCACACCAACTGCACTTTTCGATATAGCAAGCCATCTTCCAGTTGCAGTCTTTCCGGTTGTCGGAGGATCTGTAGTGTTCCCAGGGACAGAGCGTCTCACTCACTTCGGCTGGGAAGTTGCTTCAAAGCCACTCACTGCCTCAACCGAGCGAGGTTCTTATCTTCCTGCTGAAGCTACGCCCAGTCATCACAGGGTCGTCCCAGTGTGTGTTCCCGGATGCCTCCCCGATCTGTCTCTGCGTTGCCTCCATCATCCTGGCAGGGTTCCGAAATCTAGGGATCTCTTCTGCTTCTAGCTGTTCATCCCGGTCACATCCAGGTCGCTCATGAGTCACTCTGGATAGAGAATCGGCATGTGTATTCTCAGCTCCTCTCCAATATGCGATCTTGTATAGATACCTGGCCATACGGGCCACCCATCTCTGTTCCAGAGCTCCCAGTTTTGCATTTTCTAGATTAGCCAGAGGATTGTTATCGGTGCATACTAAGACTTCAGACCTGGACAGGTACTCAGCAAACTTTTGGGTCATAGTCCACACCAGCGCCAGTAGTTCCATTTGTAAGTGCTGTAGTTATCTGGATTTCGTTCATAGTCATGGAGAGACCGGCTCGCATAAGCAATCACCCACTCTTTCCCGTCCTGCACCTGTGATAGTACAGCTCCAAGTCCATGTAAGCTTCCATCGGTGTGAAAGATGAAAGATTGAGAAAAGTCTGCATTGGCCAGTATGGGTGCTTCAGTCAAGGCCATGTTTAGGGCTCGGAAGGCTTCTTCCTGGCTCTCTGCCCAATGAATGGTCCGATTATTTGCATCGGATGGTACTCTCTTCAACAACTCCAGTAGCGGATTGATAATGCGAGTGAAGATTTTCATGAACCGTCGATAGTACCCAGTAAGCCCCATAAAGGCCTGGTCATACTTCACAGTCTTTGGAGTGGGCCAGTCCTGCATTGCCGCTATCTTCTCCTGCGCCGATATCACTCCTTCAGTGGATATGACATGTCCCAGGTATTCAATCTGCCGGCGGAAGATATGACACTTTTGGTGTTTTACATTTTGGCCGTGTTTCTGCAGCCTACTCAACACTTGCTTCAACAGTTGCATGTGCACCTCACTGGTGGCTGCCAAAATGATGATGTCATCCAAATAGATGAGGGTAGCTTCAAAGTTCAAATCTCCCAAGCATCTATCCATCAATTGTTGAAAGGTCCTGGGTGCGTTGGAAAGGCCGAAAGGCATCCCATTGAATTGGATCAACCCCATATGACCCAACCCAATATGAATGCTGTCTTCGCCCGGTCATGCTCGGACATGGGCACTTGCCAATATCCACTGTCCCGATCCAATGATGAGAAGTACTTTGCTTTCCCCAGAGCAGACAATGACTCCTCAATTCTTGATAGTGGGTACGAGTCTCGCACAGTGCAGGCGTTCTGTTTCCGGTAGTGTACGAAGAAGCGCAGGGTTCCATCCTTCTTTCGTACTAACACAATTGGAGCAGCCCACGAGTTTTGGCTCTCTCGAATGACTCCACTCTGAAGCATATGCGCCAACATCTCTTTTACCTCTTGGTACATTTGTGGTGGAATCTGTCGGTATCGTTCTGGAATGGGTGTAGCTTTTCCACTGGAATCTCGTGGGTGATGGCTTTGGTGCAGCCAAAATCATTGTTGTGGTGAGCAAAGACATCTGCAAGGGAAATGATGGCACCACGATGGCTGGCACGATGCTGGTCCAATGGGGTCCTGTGAACAACAGCGATCTGTCTTCTGATGGCAGCGGTCGGTCTCTGGCACCTTCGCTGAGCTCCTAGTCCATAGTTTGATGTACCTGTGACAGAAAAAGCCCTACTTGGGTACAAAACAGGCCGGGAAATATATACTAGCAACTCAAGGAATAAACATCTGTCTCGCACCCGGTTTTTCTCAGGCGGTACGAGCGCTGTACACCCGGCCACAGAGTGAGTGGCACCTTGCTCTCTGTTAGTCACCAGGTACTCTGCACTGCTCTCGCTCACGTCCCTGCTGGTGGTGGCAGGGGTCAACAGATGCAGGCCTGCGCGGTGTCAGTGCTTGAGGGCCAGAGCACTCCTCTCTCCCTGCTGCGCGCTGACTGCTCCTGCCAAGACTGAATGCTTCTGCGTGCGCTGCTTAGCCTGGCCCCCTGCTTCCTGATGCAAAGGTCTGTTTGGTCTCTTATTCTTTCCTTCGGACAGCAGAGGAGACAGCTCTGACAGCTTAGGACCCGACATGGGACAGGTACCCACGGCCCCGTCTTTCTTCTTACAAATATATTGTGTTCATGAAGATTTATCTTCTCTGACTGCATGTTGTTATATACCACATTGATGAGAATAACACTGATGATAGTGGACTTTTATGACCTTGGCTTTATGCGAATTGCTTGAATTTGCAGTTCAAAGATCTTGTAATTAATTGAAGCAATCGAAATGTATAAGAAGATCAATTACAGTGTATGGACTCCTTTTTTTCCATGATGGCTTTTAGCTAACGGGAAGCCCGAGATTATGCACAATCTCCAAGTGGTGCAGAGTAGAACATTGGATTGCACTAGATAAATCAGAGTACAGAAAAAATGGCAGATGCTGCTGACAGATATTTTGTTCTACTATTAGCACATATTCTGCACTTTATTCCATTTATTTCTAAATTCCAGAGGGCATGCCTCTAATGTCTTTCCTTGCTTCTCCATTGTATTTATGCTTACAATTAGAATACAAAACAATTGAAATAATTTCATGGTGAAAAGTAATAGATTACTGAATTTTGTATGCATGTTAAATTCTTTCTTTACTATAATTATACAGTATGCATTTAATTGTTTAGCTTGCAAAACACTGCTTTGTATTAAGGCCACTTATCATAGTTTCTGAATCAGCTGATAGAAAAGTTATTGCTATACAAATATTCTGAGGACATGTTATTACAAATAGGAAACAACCAAACATGGTAAATCAAAGAATATCATTGTCATGGGAACCATTTCTTAAAGAGTAGCTACATTTTCATTAGAATTGGAAAGTTATGAAATTTTGCAAATCACTTTTTTGGGAGATTTGTCTTTTTTTGGTAAAAAAAATGCATGTGAATGGCTTCTAAACCACCTGCCTTCCCTCAGTTCATTTGCCTTCCTTCATTGCATTGATATTAGAACATACATATTTGAAGTACTGTTGCTGGCAGTGAAGTAGTCAGCACCTGTCTCTTCCTCCATGTGTGCTTATCAGAATAATCTCATGCAGCAGGCATGCTTGTCCCCAGAGTTAGGGTATGTGACCACTATCTGAAATAGCAGAGTTTTGGATACAGCTCATCTGTGCTGTGTTCAAAATGCTACATTCTACAATAGAAGCACAGTGGATGGGATTTATAGAAAGCTCATGCCCACTGTGCTTCTATTTACCGCTGCATAAACTCTCCCGCGGTGGGAGTTTACAAGCCGCAACCTGTCAATTCTCTACAACAGAAATCTCCACAATGGAATGTATTGGATGCAGTAAACCTGCATTGTTTAGTGAATACACAGGGATTTAGTTGTGTGATTAGAATGCAGCATTTTGGAAGTAGCAAAAATAGTCCAAAGCGCTGCTACTTCCTGATCGTGGGCACCTACCTTTAGTGCGCTCAGCCAGCATTCCTATTGCTTCTGTCACATTTCTGTGTGTCTGGTCTAACAAACACCAATATCTCCTTCTACTCATGTTAAATCAATAATGTCTGCATCAATAGGCTGACCCTGGCTGCCCCCCTGTATATTGTATTGGAGGAATTGGATTTGCACCCTATATGCTTGTGTTCATGAATTCAATGCTTCCCTTATA
>VIAB01044482.1:0-19482 GCA_009801035.1 Oophaga pumilio
CGCAATGCCAGAGACAGTCCACACTCCGAGCACAGGCCGCAATGTTCAGAGACCGTCACACTCCACTCACTCCTCATACAGACCGCTTTGTTTGGAGACAGTCACACTTTAAGTACACCCTGATGTTCGGACTCGAGACAGTAACGCTTCGTGCCCAGACCGCGATGTGCGGATTGGCCCTATCAATATCAACATCCTAATGCTGGCATCAGACTGGTATATTTCACTGTATATGAATGCAATGTCCGGACTAACCATAGTTTTCCCAATGCAAACTTAATATGTGTCTTTGAGGCTGTAAGTTCAGGTGAGGAAACCCGCGGTCAGCCTGGGCATTACTGTCCATATTCAGGCGGTGATACACACTCTTGTGAGTTCGGTCCAATAACCATATGTGAGGCTCTCAGATATGGATATGGAGCCTCGCAGCCGATATATATCCATCACAGTCTGTGTATCTCCATCTAGAGATCATGGTCTATACAGTGCTGCCAACATATACATCGCAGTCTGTACTTAGTCTTTACAGCACGCTTGGTCTGTACAGCATGGTCTATACATCATGTTCTGTACATTATGAACTACAGATGGTCTTTATAGGGTCTGTACATCACAATTTTTAACATCACAGTCTATACATCGTGGTCTGTACATTGCGGTCTTTACATGATGGTGTGTAGATGATGGTCTATACATCGCTGTGGCTACCCTGTCTGATTAACAAAATCTAACAGTCTTTGTATCATTCCTTCAGGGTGGGGACAATACTAGACAAGTTATAAATTTAGTGGACATAATCAATAAGGGGATAAATGGCACTTCTGCTTGGTCTTGTAAAGTCATTTCACCACCTGAGCCGGCGTTTCTTCTTCACTATTTTGTTGACGTTTGAACTTTTAGGTCACTTTTTCACTGCCCTGCCGGCTCTTTACTCATCTCCCTCGACTGCTATAAAAGTGCTACCTAGTACTTTAGATAGACTCTCTGTTTGCAATAGTAGCAGACTGGGCTCTCCTTTGTCCCCTTTACTATTTGTATTATGTATTGAGCCCTTTGTGGCCATAATACAACAAAATCCTGACATTGGGGGTCCAATTGGGAAATAAAAACTTCATGGTTGCACTTTAATGACCGTGCCAATTTTTACAATTCTGAACACTGTCACTTTATGAGGTAATAACTCTGAAACGCTTCAACGGATCTTGGTGATTCTGAGTTTTTTTTTCATGACTTATTGTATTTTATGATAGTGGTAAAATTTCTTCTGTATGACTTGCATTTGTTTGTGAAAAAATTTACCAACTTTGAATTTTCATTCCCTTAAATCACAGAGATATGTCACACAAAATAGTTAATAAATAACATTTTTCACATGTCTACTTTACATCAGCACAATTTTTTTGAAAAAAATAAATTAACATTTAACTTTTTTCACAAAAATTGACTTCTGATCCAAATTTTTTAATTTTGACAAGGGTAACAGGAAAAAATTGACCCCAAAATTTGTTGTATAATTTCTCCTGAGCATGCCGATACCCAATATGAGGGAGAAAATCACTGTTTTGGCGCACGGCAGATCTCGGAAAGGGAAGGAGCGCCATCTTTTTGAATGCAAAATTTGCTGGAACAATTGGCGGATGCCATGTTCCATTTGGAGAGCCCCTAATGTGCCTAAACAATGAAAATCCCCCAGAAGTCACATCATTTTGGAAACTATACCCTTCAAGGAATCTTTTTTGATGCCTGGTGAGCACCTTGAACCTCCAGTTACTTCACAGAAGTTTATAACGTTGAGCCATGAAAATAATAAAATCACATTTTCCTCACAAAAATGATATCTTAGCCCCAAATTTTGCATTTTCATAAGGTCAACAGTAGAAGTTGCAATTTGTAGTGCAATTTCACCTGAGCACACCAATACTCCATATGAAGGAGAAAACTACTGGTTTGGGTGCACGACAAGGCTCAGAATGTCCCATTTGGAGAGCCCTTTGATGTGCCGAAACAGTGGAAGAGGCGCCATATTGTAATTCAGATTTGCTGGAAAAGTTTGAGGGTGCATTTCACATTGGCATAGCCTCTGGGGTGCCAGAACAACACTAACTCCCTATATGTGAACTAATTTTACAAACTACACTCCGAATCAATTCAACTAGTGGTGCAGTGATCATATTAACACCGCATGTGCCTCACAGAATTTTACCAAACTGAGTGGTGAAGAATAAATTACATTTTTACCACTAAAATTTTGTTTTAGCCTCAAGTTTTTAATTTTTCTGAGGGCTAAGAGGAATTGTTTTACAACAAACGGAGGTCCATTTTTTCCTGAGTGCACTAATACCCTACATGTAATCGGGAAATATTTTTCAGGCACAGTGCAAAGCTCATAAAGCAAGGAGCACCACATTTTACTGTTATGGTTTGCAGGAGCCATGACCCACTGGGAGAACCAATGAGGTGCCATAACAGCAGAACTCCTCATAAGTGACTCCATTTTACAAACTACACCTCTCAATGAATTCATTTAGGGGTGCAGTGATCATATTGACACCACAGGTGTGTCACAGAAATTTATACCATTGGGAAGTAAAGAAAAAAATAACTACATTTTTATCACCAAAATTTTGTTTTAGCTCCAGATTTTGCATTTTCACACAAGAAGTGGGTGAAAATATCACCACAATTTGTCCCACAATTTTTACTGATCGTGTCAATAACCGATATGTGGCTGACAGTTCTACTTAGCCATACAGAGAGACTCAGGAAGAATGAAGTGCTACTTACTTCCTGGAGCGCAGATTTTCCTAGAACAGTTAGCGGACTCCATATACAGAGCCCCTAAGGGTATGTTTACACAATCCAGAATACATCCGAAATTCGTACAGCCGCAGCGTTTAATCCGTAGCGTCCAGATGTTACAGCATAGTGGAGGGGATTTGAAGAAATCCCATCTTCACTATGCGTGTGAACACGCATCCGGCGGCCCTGCGTTTCCGGATATGCGGTGCGTCTTTTTAGACTGCAGAATGTCTGTTTACCTTGTGGCGAAGCTCTGTCTCCGCAAGGTAAATAACACAGTCCTTTGTATAGGGTGCTGCGATTCCGGATGTGTTCAATGAACACATCTGAAATCACCACGCGTACAGAAGGGGGCAGCACTGTGGGCAGAGCGGGGTTTCCGCTAAGTCCAGAGCGCCAACAATACGGCCAGTGGAGACATACCCTAATTGCTAGAAATGCAGAATCCCCCCTCGAGTGACCCTATTTTGGAAACTATATCCCTTGGGGAATTTATCTACAGGTGTGACGATTTTGACTCCGTGGATATTTTTCAGAAACATACAGCAATGAATGTTGCCAAGTGAAAATTGCAAACTGCTGTTGCAGTGATCAGTACGATGTAGTGACCAGTGCGTTGGAGTCACCAGTACGTGCTTCTGGAGGCATGCACCCGTAAGTTAGGTGGGCTCTCATCGCTTCACAAATGCCAAACATGGATGCAAAATATATGGTTTAGTTACACTGGGGTTCATAAGGGAGAGGAGCATTTGGATTTGAGAGCGGAGAATTTGCTCAATTTCTTTTGGCAGATGTGGAGCCATTTCGCTTTTCCAGAGCCTTTGTACTACCATTAACGTGGAAGCCCCCTATATTTCCGTTAACAGATGACAGACCTTAGTGGGGACTTGCTTTTTTTGTGGATTGAGTTGAAGCTTTTATTGTGAACATTTTACATAACATTTAGGATCACATTTATACGACACGCTACGCTGCACACTTTTGGGTTTCCATCTAAACCGCTGAGTGACGTGATTCAGATAAAACCCCCAAGGGATCCATTCACTATAATGAGGCAGCAGAATTACTCTGGACTTTGTCTGGCCTCTGTTCAGCAGTGTCCTTTTCATAACTGCACCAAATTGTGGCCGACTTCACTTTTATGCAATCCTAAAAAGATGGACACTTCAGGATCACAGGTCAAACGTCGTCCACAGTGCCTCCATCTGCCTCACTATAGGGAATCTTCCACCAGAGGTTATGTATGAATAACGAATTTCAGAGATTTACATGGAAACCCCGATGCAAGCGCTCAGCACAGAGCACTGGATAAATGTTCGCCGAGCCTTACTGCGATGTTTGGGAGGCAGAATGAAGAAATCAACTGCAGGTGAAGAATTGGTTTTAATTATTTTTTACGTCGTTCGTCATGCGGTTCAAGTTATTAGACTTTATTCTTCGGGTCGGTTCAATTATAGCGATACCAGATTTATATTGGGTTTTTATGTTTGGCAGCTGTCACACACTAAAAGACGCTTTTTATTGGAAAAAAATTGTTTTTGTATCACCACATTTTGAGACCTATACTTTTTCCAGATTTTGGCCCATAGAGTCGTGTGATGGCTTGTTTTTTGCGGGACGAGTTGACGTTTTTATTTGTACCATTTTCAGGCACATGACATTTTTTGATCGCTTTCTATTCCGATTTTTGTGAGGCAGAAATAACAAAAAACAGCAATTCAAGATTTTTTTTTGTGGAGGATTTATGCCGTTTCATGTGGTAAAATTGATAAGGCAGTTTTATTCTTCGGATCAGTACGATTTCAGCGATACCTCATTTATATAGTTTTTTATGTTTTTGCACTTTTACACAAAAAATATTTTATAGACAAAATAATTATTTTTGCATCGCTTTATTCTGAGAGCTGTAACTTTCTATTTTTTTTGCTGATGGAGCTGTATGACGACATTGTTTTTGCAGGACAAGATGACATTTTCAGCGGTACCATGTTTATATCCGTCTTTTAGATCGTGTTTTTATCCACTTTTTGTTCGGCTGGATGGTAAAGCATTGTTTTTTGTCTTGTTTTTTATTTATTTTTTATAATGTTCACTGAAAGGGTTAACTAGTGGGACAGTTTTGTAGGTCGGGTCATTACGGACACGGCAATACTAAATATGTGTACTTTTATTTTTTTATTTTTTTTATTCAAATATTTATATATACAATATCTTTTGATTTTTTTATTATTTTTGATTTTTTAAAAAAAATATTTTTACAATTATTAAAAAAAATGTTAACATTTTTTTACTTAGTGCCACTTATGGATTATCATTTTTTGCAGGCTGATTGCTTCTACAGCATGGAGATGCAGCAGAATCCCCATACTGTATAAACTGCCAGATCTGCACTGACAGAGAAACTTACTGATCATGCACTCTGCATAATCAGCAAGTTTCCTAGCTCTGGTGACCCGGATGGCGTCATGACCGAGGTCAAATGGACAGATTATTGTGTCTGATGTCAGAAAGGGGTTAATATTTTGTCAGAATATAAAATTAACACCATTAAAACTTAGAAGTCCTACCAATTAATATCCCAGACAGTCAACTATATACTTTACAAGAAAACGTTCATTTTCAGTGGAAAACTGTTGCCCTGAATTACTTGGGGGATATACCTTTCTCCTTCTTACTCTACCACATACAAACAAAACTTCCACAAACTTACGTGAACTGAAAGGTTATAAAATAAATAAAAAACACTACCTATTCCATTCTTTGGTCGAATATGAGACTTGAAGATGACCCTCCTAGTATGGTGACACAAAAATTAATTTTTTTAAGGTTTCTTTTTATAGCCATAATCATTAGTGCGAGACCTTCGGACGAGCTTCAGGGGCCAAAGTCAACTGTGAGAAGTCGGAAGCCATACTCTTAAGAGACTGTCAACTGGCCTTTACGCCCCTTACCCTTGATCATCCAGGCGGATTTCATTAAAGTTCTTGGAGTCTGGTTTGGTATGGAAGGAGCGGCTCTTAAGTCATTGGAGAAATGCTTGACCAAAACAAATCAAAGGATTGGCAAGTGGAGCCTCAGATGCCTCACTTGTGAGGTCAAAGCATTAGTCCTGTGTAACAAAGTGCTGCAGTACTGCACCTATGCCTGTCCCCTCCCCAACGTCACCATGTGCAGGGCCATTACCAGGACAGTGTTCAACTTTGGAGCTCCAATGAAGAGACAAGAGTGAAGCGGACTGTCATAAACAAGGAACCACACTCGGGTGGGAAGAGCATCCCAATATTCTTTGGACTTCCTTAATTTGTAACTGTTCACTGTACTTTACACGTCAAGAGAGGCTCTGCAGGCAGATCCATGTCCCATTTCTTCCTGCTTACTGTTTTGAGGAGGCTCAAGCTCCTAACCCTCCAACTGGAAGAATTTGTTTCTACGGAGACATCCGTAGCATGCTTGAGAAAGGGGGCATTCTCCCCGAAGCGAGGCGAAAGTCAGTGCATTTTGAACTGGATGCGTATGTGTCTGCTACATGTCTTGGAGTCTGGATCTTATATAGGAGGTTGCTGTGCCAAAAGAAAATATTTACAATTTCCAAGCAAGGACATTTCATCTGTATATGGTAATATACAAAATATGAAACTTACCGTATTAAAATTGTAACTAATAGAAATTTCATACAGTAAAAGTTTTTATAGCATATCGGTGTTTTGAATGCATTTTTTTTTCATTTTTTGATCCTTTGTTCAAACCAAAAGTTATGGTAATTTCACTCAGTGAATTAGTGTTTGGCATAATATTAATTTTTTGGGGGTGGGATGCTGGATCCTACTGCCATATTCCATTTAAACCTTATTGATAAGATAGGGGATTATTTATTGATAAATTGAAGTTTGACCGCTGATGTCCCACGTCTGAATAGAGCGGATGTCGTTCAAATGGCAATCTGCATAGCTATATTCTTGGGATTCACTGGGGATCCCATTCATGGGACTCTCAATAATTAGTATATATATAGGGCATAATATAGAAGCTTGTCATTAACCCTAACACAAAGACTGTGCCGATATTTTTCTTTCTCGATGTGTGAATTCTGATAGAAAGAAGGTAGAGAAACATCTTAGTTACTTGTGTCATGGTTCCACCCCTCACATCAATCACCGGCACAGCAGCGGTGTTATCACTCTGTGCCCTGCCGGTACCTGCCTGGATCGGTGCTGTAATAGCACCGATCCAAGGCCGGAGCCTAGGACAAGCCTAGCATGACCTGCAGCTGCTGATTGGTGCGATTGATGTAATCATCAATCATGTCAATCACAGGGCTCAGCTGCGGTGTGACCGCGCTGTGACCTGCCAGTCACCTGGCCTTAGATCGGAGCTTTAAGCTCCGATCCTAGGCCGGTGCCTAGCAACACTGGTGTCACGAGGGCCAGCACTGATTGGTGGTATCGATGTGATCATCAATCCGACCAATGACAGGTCACAGCAGCGGTATGACCGCTCTGTGACCTGTCCGTCTCCTGTCTAACCTATGTGACCACACTGCAGTGGTCCTCACACTAGCTGAGGATTCCTGCAGAGCGGTCACACTGCCAGAGTTCACCTGTGCTGGGACTTGTGGTGTCACAGAAGCCTGTGACACCACAATTCCTGCTGAAAGAAGAAAGAAAAGAAACTACATCCATAAGTATTGATCCCTGCCTGATCTCTCTTCATCCACAGTACCCTGCTTCCCACTTCCCACTCTTTTTACCTCCTCCACTCCCCTTTGCGCCGCCTCCGTGTGCATGTCCCGCAGCCGCCAAACTTTGATAAGTGACGCAGTTCACTTATCAGAACTCGTGCCGGCCATTTTCCATTTTTTTTCACCCCCCTTTGCCCCACCTACGTGCGCACACTTAGTAGCCGCCAAGCGTTGATTGGTGACACAGTTCACCGATCAACACTCGTGCTCACTTTTTTTTTCTCACCCCCCTTTGCGCCAACTCTATATGCACTTCCCACAGCCGCCAAACTTTGATAAGTGACGCAGTTCACTTATCAGAGCTTGTGCCAGCAGTTTTCCATTTTTTTTAACCCCCCCTTGCGCCACCCCCGTGCGCACATCCAGCAGCTGCCGAACTTTGATAAGTGACGTAGTTCACTTATCAGAGCTAGGGCCTGCTGTTTTACACTTTTCTTTTCACAGGCATTTTTTTACTTTTCACAGGCATTTTATTCTCCCTATTTGCTTTTTTCTTTAACTTTTTCTTTTCAGTTTACACCAATCACTACCCCCCCACACACACATACAGTTATAAATAAAATACACCCAAGCACCATACTCATAAAAATAATGTCACGTTCGTCCCAACAGCGCTATTCATTGGAGGAGGCATATGCTTTCTTTGCCTCCTCCACTGATAGCGAGGGAGAGGATCCCACATTTCTATACTTTTCCGATTCTTCATCCTCTTCCTCCTCATCTTCCTCCTCGGGTCCTGCGGAACCGCCACGCAGACGCCCCAGGACAGGAAATGAGGCAGTGCCCACCATTCCAGATGATGAAGATGAACCAGTGCACCCCACTGCGGACCCTGTATGGACCTCGCCCCCCTAAAATTACGAGCCACTGATTCCTGATTTTGTGACAGAATCAGGAATCAAGTTTGACACCACTGGCCTCACAGAACTAGACTTCTTCAAAGTTTTTTTTCTCTGAGGATTTTGTTAACCTAATGGTGGAGCAAACTAATTTGTACGCTCGTCAATTTTTGGAAGAAAACCCCAGTTCATAATTTTTTAACTGGTCTCCTGTAGACGCAGTTGAAATGATGCAGTTTTGGGGCCTGGTCCTTCACATTGGGATCCTGAAGAAGCCAGAACTTCGGCAATATTGGAGTGTTGATATTTTATATAACACTCCTGTGTTCCGAATGGTCATGACCCGTAAGTGTTTTGAGGCTATCCACAAATTCCTGCATTATACCGATGATGCACAATGCCCCCCATGAGATGACCCCAACTTTGTTCAAAGTTCGGCCGGTCATCGAACACTTCAACAAAAAGTTTGCTGAAGTGTACATGCCCGAAAAGGACATTTGCGTGAATGAGTCCTTAATTCATTTTAAGGGAAGGCTCGGATTCTGTCAGTATCTGCCCAGCAAGAGGGCCAGGTACGGAATCAAACTCTATAAGCTGTGTGAGAGTACCTCAGGGTACACCCACAGGCTTAGAGATTACGAAGGAAAGGACACCAGGATTGAACCCCCTGAATGTCCTCCTGTCCTGGGAGTGAGTGGGAAAATTGTGTGGGATTTGGTGTACCCACTGCTGGATAAAGGTTATCACCTCTACACTGATAACTTTTATACAAGCATCCCACTCTACAAATCCCTCTCTGCGAGCGGTACTGCAGCTTGCGGTACTGTCCGCAAAAATCAGAGAGGCCTTCCAAAGACGCTACTTGGGCAGATGCTCAGAAAGGGTGACAGCAGAGCCCAATGTAGCGACCACCTGCTGGTGGTCAAGTACAAGGACAAGAGGGATGTCCTTCTCTTGATCACCATACACGGTGATGGCTGCGCCCTCAGCACTGTACGGGGTACCTCTACACAGGTCAGCAAACCGGACTGTGTACTGGGGTACATCAAAAACATGGGGGGCGTTGATCTCTCCGATCAACGCCCCCATCCGTACAGTGCTTTGAGAAAGGCCAGAGTGTGGTACAAAAAGCTGGCTGTGCACATTGTACAAATGGCAATGCTTAACGCTTTCCTGTTGTCACGATGTGCACGCCACACCGATACGTTGTACCTCAGTTCCAGAAGGTAGTGGTTAAGGCCCTGATATTTGGCACTCAGGAAGGCACAGGCCCCAGTACTTCCGTAACTGAAGGTGCTTGTATCGTACCAGGTGTTACGATCGGGGATGCATTGTGGCTTACCCAGCCAACGCTCCCATGTCGTCGAACCATAACGATGACGGGGTATGCGTCCCAGGTGATCGTGGAATGTGGACCCACTGGATCACAGGGGGGGACCCGGGCCTACCCGGACTAAGTAAGGGTAGCGACCGGGGTCTGTGGCAGCTGAGCTTGTGGACAAGATGGCCATATGCAGGACTAAAGGACACTGCACAACTTCAGGTATGAAGAAACATAAAGTTTACTTAAAGCAAATGACATCAAAACATCAGGTTCCAGATTATGCACATCACGAAGGAAACACATCTCAGGTTGACAGGCGAAGCAAGAGGTCATCATGGATTGACACAGTCCAGGGTCATCTGGCACAGGCATACTAGGATGGCCTCTCAGGCGTAGCACAGGCACAGCAGGACAACATCAGACACTGACCTCAGGCTGCCTTCAGACTTTGGCAGGAGCCATCACGGGTAAGACCCCAGGGAACTGGCAGGACATCAGAACATAAGCAAGACACGGATAGCACAAGTCCAGGAATGTTGGCACTACAGCACTGGGCCTCGGTTTGTCAGGACTCACAGGTGGGACCGTCACCGGGGAACAGAGCTGGAGACTCCTGGCAACCACAGAGGAGGAATCCATTAAGGAACACAAGTGGGACCGGCTCAAGAGCACTACTTGGACCACCAGAGCCAGGGACTGGACATCTGGACACAGGCTGGACATCGGAACACGGACTGGACATCAGGACATGGGTACAAGCCGGACATCAGGTAGAACATCAGGACATCAGGATTCAGATCTCAGGTAGAACATCAGAACACTGGCATCGGACTCCAGACATCTGGCAACGATCAACAGGTTCCAGACATCGGGCTGCGGACATCAGGCTCCGGACATGAGGCCGTAGTCATCAGGTTCAGGACATCTGGCAACTATCAGCTGGCTCCAGGCATCGGGCAGGGAAGGATAGGATCCGGACATCTGGAAGTGGTCATCAGACACCGGACATCAGGCTCCGGAGAAGAGGCTATGGTCATCAAGCTCTGGACATCTGGCAGCGACCTAAAAAGGAACCCAAGCGGTCTGGTGCAAATCCCGCTGGGTTGAACTCGAGCCGGCCGGGGATTGCACCGATTAACAAGCTGAGCACAGAGTAGCAGAAACTCAGCAGACTCACCGGACTCCTACTTCCAAGATGAACCCAGGTTAGATCACAGAAAGTCAGTTAGCAAAAAGTCACAGTCAGTGGGCACAGGGTTCAGGACACAGAAGGACTTCAGGAACATAACACAGCAGACACAGTTCAGACAGAGTCAGGTACAGGAACAGATCCAGGATCAAGGATTCAGGAAACAAGACACAACAGGAACAGGTCTGGATGTGCAGCCTCCTGGAAAGGCGATCTGGGTATTCTGCCCCCAGAGCAGGCAGAAAACAGGACACAAACGGAAACGGATCTGGGTATTCTGCCAGCAGAGCAGGCAGATAACACAAGACAGGACAAAGGGTGTCAGCTCTCACAGAACTGATCGCAATCAGAGCAGGAGCTGAACATACAAACACACATGGCTAGGTTCAGGAACTCAATGCGAAGCTCTGGCAACGCCCCACAGGGCAGGGGAACTTTACATAGGAGCAGCCTTACAGCAATAGTCTGGTAGTCTGGAGAAGCAATTCTAGCATACACCCATTCCTCATAAAAGCAGGGGAGGTATGGCTCCGCACACCCTATGCCCAGCTAGACACAAATCAGCATAGCAAAGGACACCTGGCAATGGCTGCAAGCGTGAACACACGTGGTAAGTCATGCACAACTGCAGAGGACCTTGCAACCCACGGGTAGCTTCCACAGCGGTAGCCAGGGACCGCACATGCGGGTGATCATGCAGCGCAGCGGAGACACACACATGTACGGCTACGCAGCAGAGCCGGGAACTGAGCAGCATCCACACAGGTATCTGACAACAGCATTCCAGCTCATTAGAGGGAAAAGAGTGAAGGGTTAAAGCAGAAATATGCAGAGTAACGCCGGGTAAACAGAGTACAAACAGCGGCGTTACAGCAGGTCAGCATTTCCCGGGAGAGGTCCCCCAAACTGGAAAAAAAAGGAAGTTGCAAAAAAGGTGCCGAGTGTGTTACAAAAGGGGAATACGCAAGGACACCATTTATCAATGCCACACCTGCCCTGAAAACCCTGGCCTGTGTATGAAAGATTGCTTCAAATTGTACCACACCTCCATGCACTACTAATTTACTTTACAGGAAACAGTAGATTAGGTCCAAAAAGGGGGGCACATCTAGATAAGTTACTTAGGGGTCTAGTTTTCAAAATGATGTCACTTGTGGTTTTTTTTTTACTGTTTAGGCACATCTGGGGCTCTGCAAATGAAGCATGACTCCCACAGACAATTCCATCAAAGTCTGCATTCCAAAATGTCACTACTTCCCTTCCGAGCCCCGACGTGTGCCCAAAGTTTTTTCCCACATATGGGGTACCAGCATACTCAGGACAAATTGGACAACAACTTTTGGGGTCCAATTTCACCTGTTACCCTTGGGAAAATTAAAAATTGGGGACTAAAAGATCATTTTTGCGTGAAAAAATAGGATTTTTTATTTTCACGCCCAGGCATTATAAACTTTAGTGAAACACTTGGGGGTTCAAACTTCTCACCACACATCTAGATAAGTTTATTGGGGGTCTAGTTTCCAAAATGGGGTCACTTGTGGGGGTTTCTACTATTTAGGCACATCAGGGGCTCTGCAAACGGAACATGACGCCCGCAGACCATTCCATCAAAGTCTGCATTCCAAAACGTCACTACTTCCCTTCCAAGCCCCAGCGTGTGCCCAAACAGTAGTTTTCTCGCACATATGGGGTATCAGCGTTCTCAGGACAAATTGGACAACTTTAGCGGTCCAATTTCTCCTGTTACCCTTGGGAAAATAAAACATTGGGGACTAAACGATCATGTTTGTGGAAAAAATATGATTTTTTATTTTCACACCCGGGCGTTATAAACGTCTGTGAAGCACTTGTGGGTTCAAAATGCTCACCACACATCTAGATAAGTTCCTTAGGTGGTCTAGTTTCCAAAATGGGGTCACTTGTGGGATTTTTACTGTTTAGGCACATCAAGGGCTTGACAAACGCGACATGGCTTCCGATCTCAAATCCAGCCAATTTTAGTTTGAAAAAGTCAAACGGCGCTCCTTCCCTTCCGAGCCCTGCCGTGCGCCCAAGCAGTGGTCCCCCCAGATATGGGGTATCAGCGTACTCAGGACAAATTGGACAACAACTTTTGGGGTCCAATTTTTCCTGTTACCCTTGGGAAAATAAAACATTTGGAACTAAACGATCATGTTTGTGGAAAAAATATGATTTTTTATTTTCACACCCGGGCATTATAAACTTGTGAAGCACTTGCGGGTTCAAAGTGCTCACCACACATCTAGATAAGTCCTTAGGGGGCCTAGTTTAAAAAATGGGGTCACTTGTAGAGGGTTTCCACTGTTTAGGCACATCAGGTGCTCACCCAAATGCGACATGGCGTCCGATCTCAGTTCAAGGCAGTTTTAGTTTGAAAAAATCAAATGGCGCTCCATCCCTTCTGAGCTCTGCCGTGCGCTCAAACAGTGGTCCCCCCCACATATGGGGTATCAGCGTACTCAGGACAAATTGGACAACTTTTGGGGTCCATTTCTCCTTTTACCCTTGGGAAAATAAAAAAAAATTTTGCCAAAAAATCATTTTTGTGACTAAAAAGTTAAATGTTCATTTTTTCCTTCCACGTTGCTTCTGCTCCTGTGAAGCACCTGAAGGGTTAATAAACTTCTTGAATGTGGTTTTGATCAGCTTGAGGGGTGCAATTTTTAGAATGGTGTCACTTTTGGGTATTTTCTGCAATACAGACCCCTCAAAGTGACTTCAAATGTAAGGTAGTCCCTCAAAAAATGTTTTTGTAAATTTTGTTTTAAAAAATGAGAAATCGCTGGTCAACTGTTAACCCTTGTAACTTCCTAACAAAAAAATTTTTGCTTCCAAAATTGTGCTGATGTAAAGTAGACATGTGGGAAATGTTATTTATTAATAATTTTGTGTGACATATTTCTCTGTTTTAAGGGCATAAAAATTCAAACTTTGAAAATTGCAAAATTTTCCCCAAATTTCCATTTTTTTCACAAATAAACGCAAGTTATATCGAAGAAATGTTACCATGTGGGAAATGTTATTTATTAACAATTTTGTGTGACATTTCTCTGTTTTAAGGGCATAAAAATTAAAAGTTTGAAAATTGCTAAATTTTCCAAATTTTCCCCAAATTTCCATTTTTTTCACAAATAAACACAAGTTATATCGAAGAAATTTTACCACAGCGTAAAGTACAATATGTCACAAAAAAACTGTCAGAATCGCCAAGATCCGTTGACGTGTTCCAGAGTTATAGCCTCTTAAAGGGACAGTGGTCAGAATTGTAAAAATTGGCCTGGTCATTTACGTGCAAACCACCTTGGGGGGTTAAGGGGTTAAGAGGCTTCTCTGTCCTCCACTCATTACCTGTAGTAATGGCACCTGTTTGAACTTGTTATCAGTATAAAAGGCACCTGTCCGCCACCTCAGTCACATTCCAAACTCCACTATGGTAAAGACCAAAGAGCTGTCGAAGGACACCAGAAACAAAATTGTAGCCCTGCGCCAGGCTGGGAAGACTGAATCTGCAGTAGGCAAGCAGCTTGTTGGGATGAAATCAACTGTGAGATCAATAATAAGAAAATCGAAGACATACAAGACCACTGATAATCTCACTTGATCTGGGGCTCCAGGCAAGATCTCAGCCCGTGGAGTCAATATGATCACAAGAACGGTGAACAAAAATCCCAGAACCACACGGGGGGACCTATTGAATGACCTGCATACACCTGGGACCACTGTAACAAAGGCTACCATCAGTTACATACTACGCCACCAGGAACTCAGATCCTGCAGTGCCAGACGTGTCCCCCTGCTTAAGCCAGTACATGTCTGGGCCCATCTGAAGTTTGCTAGAGAGCATTTGGATTATCCAGAAGAGTATTGGGTGAATGTCATATGGGCTGATGAAACCAAAGTAGAACTGATTGGTAGAAACAAAGCTCATCGTGTTTGGAGGAGACAGAATGCTGAGTTGCATCCATAGAGCACCATACCTACTGTGAAGCATGGGGATGGCAACATCATGCTTTGGGGCTATTTCTCAACAAAGTGACCAGGATGACTGATCCGTGTATATGAAAGAATGAATGGGGCCATGTATCATGAGATTTTGAGTGCAAACCTCCTTCCATCAGCATGGACATTGAAGATGAAACATGGATGGATCTTTCAGTATGATAATGATCAAAGCACACCACCAAGGCAACGAAGGAGTGGCTTCGTAAGAAGCATATCAAGGTCCTGGTGTGGCTTAGCCAGTCTCCAGATCTCAACCCCTTAGAAAACCTTTGGAGCAATTTAAAAGTCTGTGTTGCCCAGCGACAGGCCCAAAACCACACTGCTCTAAAGGAGATCTGCATGGAGGAATGGGCCAACATACCACCAACAGTGTGTGCCAACCTAAAGAAGACTTACAGAAAACATTTTACCTCTGTCATTGCCAACAAAGGATATATAACAATATTGAGATGAACTTTTCCCTGGTACCTTCTTTTCATCTATTTAATGTCCTGGTGAATCGTTCACCTTGCTCCTCACTCACAGCTCCCAAATTTTCAGGAAAGTAGTCAAGGTGGGAATGGAGGAAATGCACTTTCAAACTCATCAAGCAAACTAAAGCTTAAAATGCTTTCAGCATTTGTCCGATCCGTTTTTGTAGTCAGGATCTCTTATTGCCTAAAAATTTCTCTACGACCTCTTTAAATACAATCCACCCTTCTTTTTGAGGATGTGTCATGGTATTGACAAACTGTTTATCAGCTATAAGCCTTCTAATGCCTATTCCAACGAACACACCTTTAATTTTGCTTGCGATAGGCTTGGAAACTTGGTGACCAAGTATTTGAAGCATTCCCCATCTCTTGGAAGTGTTTTTACGAATTGCTTCATCAAACCCAATTTTATGTGGTGAGGTGATAGAAGAACTTTATAGGGAGGTACCAAATTTTATCCGAGGACATTTTTTTCACCGACTGCAAGCACCCTCGGCTGCCAACTCTTCTTGATCCAGTTTATCGGTCTTGACTGTCCCGCAGACACAAAAAACAAGGGTATTTGGCATATTATTATTATACATTTTTATAGCGCCATTTATTCCATGGCGCTTTACATGTGAAAGGGGCAACTATAGACAAGTACAATAAATATGAGCAAAACAAGGCACACACAAGTACAGAAGGAGAGAGAACCCTGCCCGCGAGGGCTCACAGTCTACAGCTTTTTGCCTGAGCAGCATGCACAAGGCCTTTAAATCCCTGCACACTTGCCAGCCATCATATTTAAGTTTACGAAGAACTAATTCCAAGATCTCGTAGGTTTCTTCAAGTGTACGGAATGACTTACAGGGATGGAAGCGTAAAAAACGCCGCTATCTTTTTTTTATCAACAAAAAAGAAACCTGCCCCAAGTTGTGATGTGGACGGTCATATAATATTTTCTGGCTTTGATTTTTGGGACCAGAAAGATAGTATATTTTACCCTTGGGCAGATGGGTATTAGGCATTAGGGGAGTAATTTTTCAGATTTGAACACAGAACAAACCTGAGAACATTTTTCTGATGCTCTGGATTCCAATGGATTCCAATGTACAATAGCCCAAGTGTAAATCAATAACAGGGTTATAATTAGGAAACTAAGACATGACTAAAACCACAGTCAAGGATAATTTATACAAAATGGATTAAATATATATCAATGAAAAGTCACCCCACCTGGGTGAGTGGTGTACTATCAGTGGCAGTGATTTTCATGGGAACATATCATTTTTATAATGTTACATCAAGTCTTTTGGGCACTTGTTGCCATCTGGGTGCGGGAGTTTTCCAGCAGCAGTCACCTGGCAGACATGTATCAAATAACCAGCTTCTCCACAATAGAAACAAAGGCCCAACTCTTGCCACCTGACCTTCTGCGGTTGTTGAGATTGAGTTACCTCAATCGCCATGGGTTACTAAGATGGTGCAGGTATGGCCAGTGATGTAGACGAGGGAACAGTCAGTCTAGTGTTCTTGTCTGCGATCCCACAGGCATCTATTTAGCTGTATTGCCAGGGAAATGTTTGTATCAAGGGAATTTTATAGTCCAATGTGAAACTGATGACAAAATGCTTGTTGGTTTCATTTGAAGTCTGAAGCCCAACTCCGACTCTCAGCACAGTATTCCTCTGCAGCATGTTGCCCATGGCATAGGGTCGTCAACTTACCTTTTGCGAATGCTACCCATACAGAGTCTTCATACAAAAGACCAAGGGCCACAAAAAAATGAGTTAACATCGGAGAGTTGGATGGCATGTGGAGTCAGGGTAAAAGCCCAAGCTTGAGGGGCCCTCTGTAGCAGGAATATGACAAGTAACACACATTGACTCTCAGAGTCTGATGAGTGTAGTCATTTAAAATACAATTTTCAACTCTCTTGAAATGTAAAGAAATCATTGCGATCACCACAAAATACTGTCATGGGCAGTTGTGCAAAATTGTTAACGAAGGATGACTTGCAGGCAAAGGATAGTCAGGTATCTACGTCAAAAATGGAAAGTCAGAATCAAAGACAGAGTCGTCAGCCAGGTGGGTAGTCGGGAAAACAGGCCTAGGTCAGAACATGGAGGAAAACTTATAAACACATATGGAGTCACAATCAATCCAGCAGATCAGTTGCTATAACTGGCAATCAGGGACTTAGTAAAGGAGGTTTAAATAGTTATTGTCCCCTCGCACTATTGAAGCCTTGAATAATTCACAGGGTAAGCTGATTTGAGAGAAACGAGTACAAATAGCACTAAGGCTTAATATATACCCACTCACATTTCCCATTGGCAACCACACTACAATAATGTGCCTCCTAGCGCCAAGAACAAAGGTAGCTGCAGCGAGTTCTGCCACTAGTGATACACTGGTGATAAAACATAAGATCTTTGGTTCTGAGACAAATGCATCCGAAGTGGGTTGTGGTGTGCCACACAGCAAGTCCCACAACCCAGAAATTGGACCTGACTCCTGCTAAAGAGTCGTGTCCTTCATAAGCTGCATAGAGCCCAGTTTAGTTCATTGTTTTTAATTAGTGGTATTTAGACAATTTTTAACAGTATGCTTGCCTATCGTATTCTTAAATAAATAATACTCTTTAACACATTTGGAAGGTGCCGATGCAGGAGGGTAGAAATTTCTCTTTTTGTAGCAGTACAGGGACATTAGGCAGCTATCAAGTTGAAATCAATGTAAATTAGTAAGTTTTTCAATTTGCATTTAAGCATGTTTAAAACAAATACGTTATCCCTGGACACCTCCTACTGTATATTCATGGTTTGATTAATGCAATTATTCTTACAGCACCTTTGCTGTAAACACCTGCCGGCCCATGATATTTTTAACACTAATTTATTAGCTGAGCAGCCTACACTAAATCAGTTGGTGTTTTGTGAAGGTACAGTGCAAAATTTTTATCAATTTTATTTTGATGCTCCTACTGGATCTTATCGCTAGATGTTCTCAATTTGTATGTACATGAAAGCAGATGTTTTGAATGATTAGAAATTATTTTATTTTTCCTGCCACTATGTTCTAAAGATCAGACAATGGGACATTGGTGGAGTGTTGTCTGTAATGAACACTGGGCTTTTACTTGTTCTTTTGTGCACTTCCAAACTATCAACTCTTTGTAACTACTTCATGGTAAAGTTCAGAGAATTAAACTGTCTCCAACTGTAAAAAGGAGCAAGCTTTTCTCATTTATCACACTTAATCTTATTTTGTCTAGCAGTATTCTGTTGATATAGAGATGTTCAGACTTCTTCAGATTCAGTTATCACATAAGAATGTGTCCATCTTATAAATTATTTCAGGGATCAACACACGTATTTGTTTTTGTACCTATTTTTATTTGTTGACGTATACATGGACACAAAATCTTGTCAAAATGAATTTTGCTCAGGATTACGTGAGACTTTAAGAAATCCTTTAGTGAGTCAGAGTATTAAGAGATAAAACTGAAGAGAAAATAATATATTTTCTAGTAAATTGCTAATCATATATAACAGTGCACAGGAACTCCAATCAAAGATGGAAAAATTAGCCCTCACATAGTATTTATGTATGAATGTTATTTTTACATTATTATCGCTTTATTTCAGCTGTTTTCGATGCTATTGCAGGTTGATAGCGTTCTGAGAGACCCGACGCAGAGAGAAAAGTAACTTTATTCCTCTCTGCAGCGTTCGGTTTTTAGTCATATGGTTTGGCCAGCTTGGCTTCAGTCACCACTTACTGTATACAGAGCAGCTGCTGCAACAATGTCCCAGCATTGACTGACACCCAACTCTGCACCAACTCCAGAAGCGGTATCTTCTCTAAAAGTAACAGCGCTGATGCAGTCATGTGACTCAAATAACAGTCATCAGAGAAACATCCGATGATGTGCATTTTTAGACACCTGACCGCTGCAGACAATCCTAGACTACAACAGTCCTGTGACTTCTAAGTAGTAGAAACATCACTTCCTGACCCAGTGCAGGCCCACTGAGCTCCAGGGGAGCTGGTAGGTAAGTATACCTCTGTTTATTATGTTAACCCCTTAACGACCGCCGATACGCCTTTTA
>VIAB01044484.1:0-11116 GCA_009801035.1 Oophaga pumilio
TATTTCTGGTCATTATATGACTTGTAGCCTGCATTTTCAATGCTTTTGCTCCTCTGCGGATCTATCTCTAATTTTCAGTTCTCTCTGAGCTAGTAGGTGGAGACTATCTGCTGGGATATCTCCCATACATGGTACAGATAAGTGATTCCTATTCTTCTTATGTTGTAACACAGAGAAAGAAGAGGCAGCAGCATGGAAGGCAGGGGGAGGGGAAGAAATTGCTGTTAAGTGGAGAAAGAAGAACATTTCTCTCATAAAACATCGCAAAGTTCTTATATTTCCTTGTAGTATTAATTTATGCAAACATTATTGAAACAACAGTGACCATTTAAGTAACTTATCCTAAGTCATATTACAAGACTCGTTAAAGGGTTGATTGTGATTTGTAGGATCGCTACTTCCAAAAGGTGGCGCTATAGAGTTCAAGTCCTCTTTTTTTCTGAAGAGGCAATTTGCATATTAAGTTTCCCAGAGGAGCATTGCACGGAGAATAAGCCTCCTTACTTTGACATGCTAGAGCTGGTATGTCGCTCTCCACAAGGAGAAACTTTACCCCTTAGACCTCAGTCCAGAGCCTCTCACCTAGCCAAATCAGTTCTCATACTTTGCACTGATGAGGGCCAATAGCCCCAAACACCGTGTCTGCAAATGGAGATTCTGATTTGGCTTTTATCCTAAGTCATATTACAAGACTCGTTAAAGGGTTGATTGTGACTTGTAGGATCGCTACGTCCAATAGGTGGCGCTATAGAGTACAAGTCCTCTTTTTTTCTGAAGAGGCAATTTGCATTTAAGTAACAAAATCCCAAGTTCTTTAGAAATGGGTCAAGTGTGTTTTGTATGCTTTTATAATACCCACATACACTGTACATCCCTATGTGATAATGTATATGCAGTATATACAGAGAAGCAACAGTCGTTCCCATATTCAATGGTGCGTGGTGTTGGAGTGTTCTATGTACTAAGAGTAATGAACACTTGCAGGGAGACAGAAGTGACACTCGGATACCCCGCCACACATGTATAGAAAGCTTGTTCTGGTACACACAGTATACACAAAAGCAATGGAATAAACACAAACACCCTGATGGATGTAAACATATATATCACTCCAACAACCAGGAAATTATGAAAATAGCCTTTCTGGAATAGTCAATATAGGTTACCATGGAAACACTGCAAGGACAAAAAATAGAAAGACGTGACACAGCCAGTCTCCATAGAAACAAGCGAACCTGCCGCTGACTACGCACAGCAGAACGCCCAAATATGTCATGACATGGAATCTGTGCTGACGGGCTGCTACACGGGGCTCTGGCAGCTTATCGATAGGATGGGACTAGTAGGCTGCTTTATGATAGCAAATACAAAAAACACAGACAATCTCGTGTACGGCTTCCAGATTCTCCTCCAAGATACATTACATTTGCTTTAATTCTAGCTGATCGGGGGGGATATGAAAAGTCTGCTAATCCCCGGAAATGGCATTCATTAATACTGCACCGTCCAGTACACTATATCCCCAGGAATGTCAGAATTGTAGTAATGTCGATGGAGGACGCAGGAGTTGTAGTCCTGCCAGGCACATTGGATCCATGCGCCTTTCCGGATTGTACGAGAGTCACCTTCTGATGTGAACATTTTCTTTTTTTTTTTTTTATACATATTTGGCACTAGCTTTAAATAGCTGCATAGTTGTGACCTAGATACAATTCACACAAATAGAAATATAGAAATCCAGATTAGATTATCGGCTCCTGTAGTCTTAAAGGAGATGTGATAAAATAAAAATAAAAAATTTATTGTTTTTTAATGTTTTCGGGTAAAACAATTCCATGTATTTCCTTTGCTGTAGGAAAGACAAAGAATGTGGTTTAGACTTACCACTGCACTCCCCATGCCAGGGATAGCCATCTAGGAAGCAGGAGGAATGTAACACCAGCAGAGGATACAACGGGAGGTCAATGGCAGACAACTGCTAGGGTCTAGGGTCGCTTTAAAGTGGTGGTCGAAAACAAACTGATGAAATTCTAAATATTCAATGTAATAATCGAATTGCTTTTATGATATACTTTAATTAAAAAGCAGAAACTAGTCCCCCCTCCAAAAAAACACATCACTTTCAGGAGTGGAACTGGTCTGTTCACACTGGGTTCTCTACTTACAGTGCATTGACAGTGCACTCTCTTTCCACTTTCATTAGAGCAGGTGAGGGAGCGCACTGTCACTGTGCATTGAAAAGCAAACTACACAGTGACAAGCGAGCAGATACTGAGCATATGTTGTAATGAAGAACAGACGCATGGTCAGCCCAGCCCCTGAAATAGGTGGCACTGGTAAAGCTTCATTTCAGGGTTGGGACAGAGCCTTTGGCAGTAACTACAGCCTCTGCCCCCTGATGACGTCTTGTTTGAGTATCCCAGCATGCACTGGGATTCTCAAGCAAAATGTCACCAAAACAGGAGTAGGTAATGCAAAAACATAAATAAAGCAGAGTAATGTAGAGAAAGAATGGTAGGAACTCATGTGAATTGTCCAAAGCTTTCTGCACTAAACGATCTCCCTCTGCTCTGAGGGACACCTGTAATGTCCATCTATGAGAAAGGCAGAGCAGCACTCTAGAGCAGAAGGGAGTCGCAATGACCTCGGCCACTTAAAATTCCAGTGCGTAGAGGATTAAAACTGCTTTTTGTCAGTCGCGCAATTATCGTAGTCATCAATCAAGGTATGTTTAAATAAGGGGTTGAAGGTGTTAATGGAATCTCTGTAAATAATAAAATTTGCTATGTCCCCATTAAGACAAGCTTGCTACCTCTGGAAGTGTTATAAAGTTCATTGGGATATGGGGATTTGGAGCTCTGTATAATAAAAAAAGATTTGGAACTTATTAAAAGAATTTAAAGGAAAATGCCATTAGAGATTTATCTATGGTTTAAATAAGGTTTTTGTTTTGAATGTATTTTTGTTTCATTTTTGGCAATGTTTTTTATTTTTACATATCACAAGCTGTATTAAAAAGCTTTTTTAAATTTTAACTTAATATTGTTTCAGGAAATAACACATGTACACAGCCAGCCACAATCAGTGCTGGATAAATTCTATGGAGGCCCTTAGGCAGTTGAACTTTTAGGGCCTTACAGCAAATCATGTCCTAATACTTTTTAAATTTACTAACAGCTATTGTAATACACCAAATAAATGTTATTAAACAAAACAAAAATTAAGTTGATCAAACTTAATTATAACCCCAAAAAGTTAATTAACTAACGTCGACCTCAGGTATTGACCTATACATACTCGTCTGTGTTCCCGAAGTTTTACCAATGAATATCTTATTATGATTTGGAGCCGGCAAAAACTCGCGGCCACTTACTTCTGCTCTACTCCTACTTCCCAGTTCTGGCCAGTCAAACAGTCTCCGTGCCCTATCACACAGATGCCTCTCCTATACTTCTCAGGAATTCTCGAATATACCCAACAACAGATGAAACATCATTTCACAAAGGTCAATGTGATGGGATGGGAGCAGGGTCAGGTGTGAAATCACCTAATTACTTGTCAGCATAATCGTGCTTCTAATAATATGGAGCCCTCAACTCTACCTGAAAGAGCAAGAAGAGTCTCAAAAAAGCCCCAGTGGCAAGTAGGAGAATTGCAGGATTGCACATTTTGTATATATATTTTTTTATATAAAGATCCTAATATGAAGAAAAAAAAAACATTGCCAACATTAAAAAAAATCAAACAAAAAAAAGTGACACAAAAACTGGATTTAAACAATAGGTTATTTTAAGCAACTTACATATCCCCGGCAATGTCCCAGTCCTGCTTGTACTCATTTTGTTGCCCTGTAACCAATTTAACAGTGCCCGGCAGAACATCGAGGGTGCAGTAGCCGTTCCCATATTAGGTATAATTCCTCTTTTCTGTACAGTGAAAAGCTATTGCATTGTATCACTGCCTGGTAATGGTAATATAATAACTGTAGATGCAGCTACTTCACGATACAAAAAACTCACTTTTTCATGTATAGACATTGCGATGTGTGGTGTTATGGTAAATGATGGCTAGGAGTGGGCCCTGGTATAGATTTTTGCTTCAGGTCCAAAAGCTTCAATCAACATCATAATCTCATAATTGCATAACATGAAGCTAATTCTGTCGTTCGCTAAACTCTCTATGTTACTAACAGAAGTGACTCACGTGCATTTATGTCACAACTTCTCAAACCTATAGTCTATAAGATGTGGTTGGAGTTAAGCCCTTAAAAAATTATAACAGACAATAACAGTAGAGCAAATTAGTTAAAGTTATTGTCCTGTGAAGATAAAGTATCACCTTTTTATGGGATAGGTAATAACGTACAAATCGGTGGAGGTCTGACCTGTGGGACCCTCATCTATCAGCAAAATGGGGCATTTTTATCTCTGGCAAGGAACTTTTATCAATGTTAAAAGGTAATGGCAGTGAGCTAGTCATTACTTAAGGACTCACTGTGAGGTAGGGAAGTCAGGGAGCTGGAGGTCAAAAGCCAGGAAGGTACGTCATAAACAGAGGGGTGAGGCATTGGTCAGTTAGTTAGGTCACAGTCCATGGTAAGAATTCCAAGAAGATAGCGGACAAAGGCAAAGGGGTTAGACAAATGGATGGTCTAAGGCAAATCCAAGGTAGATCAGCAAACGATCAAAATACAGCTCCTGCTGACCTCACTGGGGGCTCAGTCAGAGAATGTACACTCCTTTTTGAAGAGTTATTAAAAACTTTCGTCTTGCCATATCTCTGGCTGAGGGGGTGATAGAGTGACGGCAGGGGGATCATATTTTCTCTTACGAAATTATCTTTGATTTAAGACCAAACATGACGTCTCTGTGTGGTACTGGGGGGCAGAAACCTTTTCCTCGGTTTCTGGTGACCCTAGAAGTCTCAAAATGTTGCAGTGTGTAGCCTAAATTCTACCGGTTCTGAAAATATATGTTTACTGTCTCTAGGGTTATTGTGTGTTATTAAATTTGAGTTTCAACAGACAAAGGACCATGTGGCTGGAAACAAAACCGCATTTACCTGGTGAGAAGTCATAAAAGTGGCCAGCAGCTGAAAAGGAAGGGAAGGGAGAGGGAAATGTGGATAGTATTTCACACAGGCAGAGAGAGGGGTGGAAGCTGTGAGGGGGGATTGTTTGTGAAGCTTGTCATTCAAACCATACAAACCAAGGAAAGGCAACAGGAAGTCCTGGATGGGTACTTCAGTTATTTAGGAATTACTTATATTTTCGTGACAAACTGTCTATCATGATACTGGCAACTCATCACACCCTACCCTAGATTGAACGGCTGAGCTGTCACTTACCACACTGATAGGAGGAATCACGACAGTGCTTCCACTTCTAAGTGGCCACTGGACCCCCAGGTTTCCCAGGAAACCTAGATTGGAAGGTCCACCTTCACATTTCAGACTGGAACACAAGATCTCTTCTCTGATCCTTATCCCTTCCAATGAATGAGATACTAGAGGGAATTAGACTTTCTGATAATCCACAATTTTTTGTACCTCATATTCTAAACTGTCATTGACAGAAAACAGGAGGAGGCATGTAGGAGGGAGCAAAAATTGAAGGGATAAACTCCTTTAAGAGAGATTTATGGAAGACGTTATGTGAAGGGATGGAGGAAGCTTCAACCTAAAAGCCCCTGGATTGACCACTGCCAGAATCACATAGGGGCCGATGAACTTCTGACCCAACTTCGCCGACGGTACTTTAAGTTTAATATTTTTGAATGACAACCAAACCTTATCAACTACTTTAAAAAAAGAACCCACCGAACGTTTTCTATCAGTCTATCGGTTTTGGCGAATCTGAGCATTCCCCATATCCCCCATACTCTTTTGGTAAAATAAACCTGACAGTGTGCCAGATTTATTTTACTATATTATGGTTTGGGACCCTAACTGAGAACCTCATCCAGTAGTGCCACGGTTTACTTCCCCATGTTCTTTTGGACCTCTTTCCAGACATCCCTAAGTTTCTGTATGGCGACCTCCACCCCAGGACATTCAGAATTTATCCTAGAAAACTCACCAAAATGAGGATGAAAGCCATAATTACAAAATAACAGCAAGGTTCCAGTGCATTGTTTGACTCAACTGTTAAAGGCAAACTTAGCACGAGGTAAGAATGAGAACCAGTCCTCCTGCTGAGCCACCACAAAATACCTTATAATTTGTTCCAAAGATTGATTTGTCCTTTCTGTCTGACCATTGGTTTCAGAGTGGTAGGCAGAGGAAAATGACAAGTCAATTCCCGATTTCTTGCAATAAGCTCTCCAGAATTTGGAGACAAATTGTGCTCCCCTATCAGACACAATGTTAAGAGGAATTCCATGTAATCTTACAACATGGCAAATAAACAACCCGGAGAGTGTCTCAGCATTAGGTAACCCTGATAAAGGAACAAAATGAGCCTGTTTACTGAATCGGTCAACCACCATCCAAATAACAGTTTTATCACTAGACAGATTCAAATCTGTGATGAAATCTATGGGCAGAAGAGTCCACGGTCTTTCTGGAATTGGCAATGGAACTAATTCCCCGGCCGGCCAGTTATGACAGACCTAGGCGCGTGCGCAAACTTCACAAGCAGAAACAAAATCTTTAATATCATTATTCATAGATGGCCATCAAAAAAGCCTGGTTATAGCTTTCTGCGTATTTGTGATCCCAGGATGACCACTCAAGACGTAATCATGAAACTCCTGCAAAAGATCCTGGAGTGGCGGAACGACTGGACTTTATGGATCTCAGCCTCCAATTCTGAGGATACCACAGAAACCTCAATTCCCTTAGGGAGAATGGAGGGTGGTGTTTCTGGAGGAGAAAATGAACTAAGACTGCGTGACAATGTGTCAGCCTTCACATTTTTGGACCCTGGTCTGTAACAGATAGAGAAACTGAACCTAGGGAAAAATAAGGACCACTTGGCCTGCCTAGGAGTTAGCTGATTAGCTGATTTAATACACTAAATTCTTATGTTCAGTGACCACAGAACTTGATGAACTACCCACTCCAAAAATGTCTCCATTCCTCAAAGGCTTATTTAACAGAATGTAATTCACAATTCCCAACATCATAATTTCTTTCAGCAGATGAAAATTTTCATGACAAAAATGCACATGGCCGCAGGTTGGTCAGAGTTTTGGAACCCTGAGATAAAACAGTTCCTACCCCAACCTCCAAAGCATCCACCTTCACAATTAATGGTTCTTGGAGATTGAGTTGTATAAGAACAGAAGCAGACATAAAACACTCTATTAATTTTTCACAAGCCCTAAAAGCATCTGTTGGCCAAACATTGAGATCTGCCCTCTTGTAAGGTCAGTAAGAGGTTTAGCAATCTGAGAACAACCGCTAATGAAACCCTTGGATGTTAAATACGCAGTTTTTCACTCATCACCCTTCCAGATACATAACAAATTGTAATCCTTTTTAAAGTCCAGTTTAGAAAACGACTTAGTCCCCATCAACTGATTACATAGGTCGGGGATGAGTGGAAGTGGGTAAATATTTTTAACCATGATTTTGTTCAGTTCTGGGAAATCGAGGCAGGGACGGAGGCCACCATATTTCTTCTTTACAAAGGAAAATCCAGCAGCTACAGGGGAGGATGGAAGGATATGATCCTTCCTTAAATTGTCATTTACGTAGTTTTTCATGGCGGTACAAATTGTAAAGCCGAGCTTTAGTTAATTTGGCACCATGGACAAGATCGATAGCACAATCATAATGGAAGGCACAGAACACTTACATTTTGCCCACACCATCACTGTTTAGTTTGGAGCAAATACACACACTAATGTCTTTGAGTAATCTAAATGTTTTGCATTAGTAAAAGACTCCTAATGAGTTAGGAAATGTAATTCATTAAGTCCAGACTATATATGACAGTACATGAGCATTTCCTCGTGGGGTAGCACGCTATGTTATGACACAAAAGACTATTTTTGCTGATTTACAGAATAAAAGTCTTGCACTATTCGTTGCTCATAAAAGACTGCCATTATCGCCTATATGAGCTGTAAAATGGCAATAGGCTGAATATGCTGTTATAACTGATGACTTGGAGTTCTGTGGAGCAGATGTTGGTACTTAGCAGAGCAGATGTTATGCTTCCTTCCTGCTCTGTTCTTTTTGTGTTTTAGCCTGAGCCAAATGTTCTAGATTACTAATATTTTTGTTACTTTGTGACCCGTCGTTGCCCCTTTACTTCTGTCATCCTGTGGCCTCATTTTGTCCTGTTTAGTCCTGACAGCCTTGTCTTGAGTTGGAGCTTTCACTCTAGTTTGCCTTTATTGAAGCAGGGACATCCAGTAATTATAAAGGGTGCAGATCTTGGAGTTGGAACTGGACCCTAGTGCATGACGTTCCCAGCAAGTCCTCTCTCATCCAGGAGAATACTAGGAATACTGGTGTTTGCCACTCATCAGTTGTGACATCACTGTGTAAATTATCCCTTAACTGGGACATCATTGGTTTTATTACCGCTCTACTGTGCTAACACTGTGTCCATTATCTGTGTGACTGTTGTGTTAATTAACTAAGTTGTAGTAGCATCACTGTGTTCATTAAAGGGTATGCCACACTAAGGGAGATCGCTAACGAGATCGCTAAAACGTCACTATTTAGCGATCTCATTAGCGACCTCGTTGTGTGTGGCATGTAGCAACGATGTGGCCCCTGCTGTGATGTCGCTGATCGTTCACTAGTGTTCTGGACCGTTTTTTGATCGTTGGCGTCCCGCTGGTGAGCCTATATCGCTGTGTTTGGCACCTTTTGCGAACGACGAGCGACCTCGTTTGTGACGCATATGACAGCGGCGCAGGCGGGACTAGGGTTTTTTAGCGTCACGGAGTGGATCGCAATATCTGTAGGTTCTCTTTTGCGTCACAGAGAGGATCGCAGAAGTTGCAAAGCAGGCTAGCAGGATGCAGAGAGCAGGAGCGATGCTGGAAATTCCTATGAATCAGAAGCGCTCAGTACATGCTAATGACATCCTAACGACCGCCAAAGTCGTTAAAGAGATCGCTGACCACTGATGTGTCGTTTATGAGATCTCCTGTTTGGCAGCTACTAGCGACCTAAAAGAGATCACACCAACGATTGCGTCGTTATCGTGATCGCTAACGAGATCGCTAAGTGTGGCAGTACCTTAACTCTATACTGTGACATCACTGTGTACATTATCCTTGACTGCTGTACTTATTATTCCGGTGAAATGACATCATCGCTGTAGTATCATTATATTATTCTGAGATATCTAGCAGTCTTGTGCTGTGAAATCACTATTGTACATAAACCTTGTCCTATGTGATGTAGTTATTGTTCTTTATACTGTGACATCACTGGTCGTTGTCCATTAGCTGTGACACAATTACGGTATGTTTATTAGCTCTGTTCTGTGACAATTATATTTATTAGCTCTGTTCTGTGACATAAATGTGTGAATTACTCCCGTACCGTGACATCTCTGTGCACAATAATCCAATATTGGAAATTGTTTATATACTTTGTTTTGTCATTCTTGTTTTGTAACTTTACTTAGTTATTTATGCCTGTCCTTTGACTTCACAATACTTATTATCTCTATAAAGGGACATCATTGTGTACATTATACATAAAGCCCCTAAACACATTAGACTAAAGTCGTATAAACCCATCTATATGGTTTTGGCGCCTCTCGACTGTCCCCCTACAGATGATGTTGGGGAAATGAAGGGTTTTGCACATTGAATTTCCAACAGCTGATCCTTTTGTTCTCAAGTAGATACGCCGCACCCAGAGGCCGATAATTTTTTTTACAGCTCTCTCATAGAGAATACAGAAACGCTTGGCCAAGAATGGGTAGTCGAGAGAGTTAGCTGACGACTGAACAATCATTCGTCTGACAGCTATCTAATGAGTATGGGGGTGTAAAATCTGTCTGAAGTCATCAGCCCAAAAAGATAGACATAATTGGCACAAGTCACCCCATCCAACAAATCCCAAGGAACTCTGGCCTTCACGTTTTAACTTATATGAAGGAATCTGGACTTAAAACGGGGTCCTTATGGAGTCCTTGTGTCCATGTAGTAGCTTCAGGCTGGAGGAGATTACTTAAGGCAAGGATGGTCAAACAAAGCTCGATCAGTATGTATTAGGAGGAGCAAAAACTGTAGGCAAACCCGAAGTCAAAGGGAAAACTGGGGTCTGATACCAAGAGCTCCGTCAAGAGCGGACTCAATCAAGGTCGGGTCAGAATCAGAAGGAATTACAGAACAGAATTTGGGTCACCAGCCATATTAAGGTCTCCATACACATTAGACTATCGTCAGCTAAACTCACCAATTTTGGCGAATTCAGCTAACAGTCTAATGTGTATGGTGTCCTATGACTCTCCCCACAATTCAGATAATGTCAAGGGAGATATGACATGTCCAATTTCGAATAGCTAAACCTTTTTGTTCTCTAAGCAGTAAGCCGCTGCCAAAGATGTCTAGCAACTGCTCTCTCATTGAAAATAGGAGCACTCAGCAGAGGAGAAGAATCCAGTCAAACGCTGCTGTCTGAAGTGTGTGGTAGGGCGAGCTTTAGAATCAGTAAGAATGGATACACATAGCACCAGATATATAGGGAAATCGAACAATACCTGGTAACCCATTGCTGTAAACTGTAAGTTTAGGTAGGGCGTGGCATTGATCCTCTATGCACAGTAAGGAGCTGATGATACCTGCTGAGCTGCTGGACAGCATGCACCTACGCTGCTCGTCTGAGCGGCAGCACAGGTTCCAGCCATACTATGCTTGGCTGGACTGAGCCTGCCCTGTCCATCGATATTAGCCGCAGGATGAAAATGGTGGCACTTGGCAGCAGAGTCAGACATCACAGGGCACAGATAAAGCTGTAACAGGGGAACTTGAAAAAAGAAAAAGCGCATCTACTATATAATAGTCTAATTCTGTCTGTAACGGAAATCCCGCGTTGCTGATTGGTCGCGCCTGGCTGGATGCGACCAATCAGTGACAGGCGCAGTCCGACTGCAAATCGGCGCAGGATTTGAACCACGCACGCCACCGCTATCGTCGGTAGC
>VIAB01044486.1:7886-19481 GCA_009801035.1 Oophaga pumilio
TGAGGCGCCAGAGAGCTGCGACTGTGTAAGCTCCGTCACAGATTAGTGACGCGGGGGGATATCCGTATCCCCTGGCTCCTTCGTGTTTTTCTTACAGGTAGGAATATCAGATATAGGAGGGAATATCAGATACAGGGGAATTATCAGACATGGGGGAGTATCGGAGACAGGAGAATATCAGATTATTACTCCTGTAGATAATCAGCTCTGATGTCCGGGGTGTCATTATTACTCCTGTAGATTGTCAGCTCTGAGGCCTGGGGTGTGATTATTACTTATTGATATCCTCCGCTCCGGGGCATCGGTGTGATTATTACTCCTGTAGAATGTCAGTTCTGAGACCAGGGGTGTGATTATTACTCCTGTAAAATGTCAGCTCTCAGGCCCAGGCTGTGACTACTCCTGTAGTTCCTCAGCTCTGGGGCCCGGGGTGTGATTATTACTCCTGTAGATCCTCAACGCTGGGGCCCAGGGTGTAATTTTTATTCCTGTAAATTCTCAGCTCTGAGGCCCAGTGTGTGATTATTACTCCTGTAGATCCTCAGCTCAGGGGCCTGGGGTGTAATAATTACTCCTGTAGATCTTCAGCTCTGTGGCCTGCGGTGTGATTATTACTCCTTGTGACAGGGTCAATGGCACTGTATGTGAGGGGAGATATGGATCACGGAGATTGCCTTCTTCCATGATGTGAAACCCATATGTTTCTCCCCAGCATGCTATGTGCTGAAGGGGTTAATCAGCCATTATCAGGGACTGGGTTTTCAGTGAGTAGGTCTGAGATAGGCAGGATGCCTACTCACCATATCTCTACCTCAAGGTTGTGGCTGGGAAGTTAAATGTTCAGCCACTGTTCTTTTTCTCTGTGTTGTGTGTTTGGAGAGGAGAGACTCCAGACGTGGTTCCAGAAGGCGCTGAAGGCACATGGTGGTCTGAGTGGGCGAACCCCTCAGAGATAATATAACGTATAGCAAAGTCCTTTTGTTTTGCCATTAATCCAGAAAGGCCTTGTTTACTTTACTGAACCCTGCTATGGTTTATGCGGTTCCATAGTGAACCAGCAGGTGATTTACCACAAGAAGCATTCCTGTGTCTACCTCTAAAAGCAACAGACTGAGTCAACCCCTCACACATGATTGTTATGATTTGGTAACTGAGGAGAGCAGGCAAAAAAGGAAATACACCAGAGCAGTTGGAAACTATGAGATTGCAGTACCCTGACTAACCACCACAACTAGAGGCAGCCGTGGAGCGTTCCTACGTTGGTCCTAGACGCCTCGTCACAGCCTGAGAAACTAACTACACCTAAAGATAGAAAGAGGAAAGCTATCTGCCCCGGAGCAGATCCCCAAAGAACATAGAAAGCCCCCAAACATGTAATGGCGGTTAGACAAGAAGAAATACTGACACAGACAGAAAATAGTATGAGCAAACGTTGGGGCCCAAACTTACTAAATAGAAAAGGATAGGAAGGACACTTACTGCAATCCCAAAAAACCCTGAAAGCACCAACTCTACTAATTTCAAAAACACCTGAGATCACACGACCTCTACCACCTAAATTAGTTCTCTGGTGTAACCAAAATCAAAACAGCAGCCACTGAAAAAACTGGAAAAAGCAATTGTACAAACATCAGTGGCTGAACTGAACTGAGAGGGCAAAAGCCCCCAGAGGGGACCCTGAAGGCCCCCACAGAAGTGCAGGACAAAATGCAAAAATCAAGCACAAAAACAAAAAGAAGAAAATGTCTTATCTGTTAGCAGGAAATTCAGACACAACACAGCAGGCTAGCAAGGAAACAGGAATCAAGGATTGAGACCAGAACAATTGATCACCGGCAACCCTGATGGGAAGGCGACTCCCTTATATAAGACCAGTCAGTAACACCTGATTCCCAATCCTCACAATCTTCACTGGACAGTCCAGTACCGTTTGTAACCACCAGAGGGAGCTTCTGCTCAGAACTCATTTCCAGCCTATTCACAACACATGATGTTTTGAATGTGGGTAGCGTTCCAGTATCATGCATAGCGGCTGTGGACAAACTGCAAGTCCTGGGTAAAATGCGCCATCCAGCACATCTGGTCCAGGTCCAACAGCAGTAAATGGCGCAACAGGAGACGAATAAGCTTTTGGCACAGCAGCACCAACAACTGCAGCGACGACAGCAGGAGGCGCTAAAGCAGCAGATGTAACTCCTAGCATAGGCGGTTCATGGGAGGCCGGTGGTCTCCTCCCCAACTCCAAGTGATGACTCATACGTCCGGAAGGTGGTAAGATGAGCCACCGCTGGGCGTATGCTGGCAACAAACCCCCTCACTCGCAGATGTTTGACTTGTTGCACCTTGTCCAAAAGTGGTTGCAGCCAGAGACTTCCTCTCCAGCCCAGATGGTTGAGTGTTTGGTGGTGGACAGGTTCATCCATTCCCTTCCCAGGCCAATACAGAGCTGGGTTGCCCAGGGCGATCCTCGGAATGCGGACGACCTGGTTAGCCTGGTGGAGCGATACTAGGTTGTAGAGAATTCCCTCGGGAAACCAGACATAGCCACTTCCCCGTACTGGGATACCCAAAGGAGGGCGGGCTCACCATCGAGGGTGGCTAGATCTACAAATGGGGCGTCCCAATCCCACTGAGGGGTCCCCTAAGGCTGTTAAGTACGTGGTTTGCTGGCACTGTCACAATCCTGGACAGGTAGCCGCCCGGTGTCATATGTCCCCTGAGTCTATGGACTGCAGCTTAGGCAGGCGTTGCTCCTATTATGCATATCTGCCCTGCAATGTGGACTGTCAACCCAGCAAGAGGCTGCAGTCGTGTACTGTGTCCGTCAATGGGGTACTGGTTCTTGGACTTTTGTACTCTGGAAGTCTGGTGACCCTAATCAGCGCTACACTGCATCACAAGTTGATCCCTAATAAGTTTGTGGGCGTCTGCGGCATATACAGAGACGCCAAGGACTACCCTGTAGCCAGAGTGACCATGGGAACAGACTGTGGTACTAAATCCCATGTGGTTGGGGTAATAAAAGACTTAATCCATCCTGTCATACTGGAGTGGGATTTTTCATTATTTTGGAAATTGTGGCAGAAAGGGGCTGTGCAGAGTGTCCCGGAGAAAAGTCATGTCCCTCTGGAAGAGACTCCATTAAAAACAAAGATGGAGGAGTTTCCCCTATGTGTCCTTGCTGGAGACGGTGACAGAGGAGCCCAACTTACCTGAGTTAGAAATGCACGAAGAAAACTTTGGGACTGCTTAATTGGGGACCTTACCTTAAAGAGGGCATTTGACAATGTTACCGTATGTAATGAGGTTGCTCAAGAGCCGGTGGCTGACACCAGGTTCCCTCACTTTGCAGACAATGGCGATTAGATGTATCAGGTGACCAAACTGAGGAGAGGTTAGATAGTGGAGCAGCTGTTTATTCCAGGGCCCTACTGGCAGAGGGTTTTAGACAAGGCTCATTCACATGTTTTGGGGGGACATCTGGGGGTACAGAAAGCTCAGGAGCGAGTAATGCGGAGGTTCTATTGGCCAGGATGTTACCAGGATATCCTAAATTATTGTAGGTCCTGCCCCACCTGCCGCTTCTCACTTCCGAAATCCCCTAGTCTTGCTACCTGTGATAGAGTTCCATTTGAGAGGATTGCCATGGACCTAGTAGGTCCTCTAGTTAAGTCTGCATGGGGGCATCAGCACATCCTAGTGGTCATAGACTATGTGATCCGGTACCCTGAAGCGGTACCACTAAGGAACGCTTCAGGTAAGAGTATCGCCCAGGAGCTTGTCCATATCTTTGCTAGGACGGACCTGCCAAAGGAGATTTTGACAGAGCAGGGAACCCCCTTCATGAGCAAAGTGATGAGAGAGCTGTGTAAGGTCCTCCAAATTGCCCAGTTGCGAACTTCAGTTTACCTTCCACAGACTTGACGGCCTGGTACTGGCACTTCAATAAGACCTTAAAGGCCATGCTCAAGAAAGTAATTAAGAAGGACGCTCTAGACTGGGACGACCTCCTGTTTCAGTTTCTGCTTTTTTCTGTCAGGGAAGTCCCACAAGCCTCCACTGGCTTCTCGACGTGCGAGCTCCTTTATGGTCGACATCCACGAGGGCTGCTGGACATCGCCAAGGAAACATGGGAAGCTGAGGTCACATCATTCAGCACGTCGCCCAGCTGTAGGAGAGGATTGTGAAAGTAATGCCCATCGTGAAGGAGCATCTTCTCCAGGCACGGGAGGCAGCAAGACTGAGGCAGTTCCAGCCCGGGGACCACGTGCTACTGCTTATCCCCATGGTGGAGAGCAAACTCCTGGCCAAGTGGCAAGGCCCATACGTGTTGGTGGTTAAACTGGGTGAGGTGAATTAGAAGGTACACCAGCCCGGTCGAAGAAAGCCACACAAAGTAAAGTATATTGTGAACTTTCTCAAACCATGGTGAGATCAAGAATTGCTGGAAGCTCCTTGCCTGTTAGCCTGTCCCGAAATCAAAGTGGAGGAGGTCACAATTGATGAAACACTAACGCAGGCCCAGAAGCAACAGTGTCAGGAACTGCTGCAGCAAAATCGTGACCTATTCTCATCGTTGCCAGGGCGTACACAGGTGGTGGAGCACGACGTATTAACAGAACTGCATGTAAGGGTGGACTTCAAACCCTATAGTATCTCCGAAGCAGGTCAGGAGATAATATCACAAGAGGTGAAGAAAATACTAGACCACAGTGTGATAGAGGAGTCAAAAAGTGTATGGTCGAGTCCCATCGTCCTCGTGCCGAAGCCCGATGGTGAGTGGCGATTTTGTAATGACTCCCGTAGGCTGAACTAGGAGTCCAGTTTTCATGCGTGTCCGATGCCTCGTGAGGATGAACTCATTGAGAGACTTGGACCCGAGAGGTACATTACTACCCTCGACCTGACAAAGATTTACTCCTCAGTCTCTTCCTGCTCCTCCTTTTTGTGCTCCTCAGCTTCCATCTACTATTCCTCAGCCTCCTCTTCCTTCTCCTAGTGCTCCTCAGCCTCCATCTACTTCTCCTCAGCCTTCTCCTGCTAATCAGCCTCCACCTACTGCTTCTCTGCCTTCTCCTCCTTCTTCTTCTCAGCCTCCTTCTGCTCCTCCTTAGCCTTCTCCTTCTTCCTCCTCCCCAGTCTCCTTCTGCTCCACAGCCTCCTCCTCCTACTTCTGCTCCTCAGCCTCCTCCTCCTGCTCCTCCTACTTCTCCTCAGTCACCTTCTCATCCCACTCTGCCTCCCCCTTCTTCTCCTCCTCCTTCTCCTCCTCCTCCCCCATCCCTCCTGTGATGTGTAGGAGCTCTGCATGCTTCTGTAGGGCTTAGTTGTTGCACAGGCTGGGGAGGATCTGTGCTTCATGTCTTTCCCTTCAGTGCGGCATGGAGACTGGTAAGGAGATGCCTGATGTCAGGAGGGCTGTGCCTAGGTAATGGATGATGCCAGGCCCTCCGATGCTTTCCGATGGATTTATGGCTTCTGAGGCTGGAATTTCTGAAAACCCTGAGGTCCATCGACATCACAAGTCATTGTGGCCATCGCTGTCCCTGATCTGGATGTTGGAGATGAAAAGCTGATACATTGTGCTGTATGGAGGAGAGTGGACATCCTATATGATGATTGGAGGAGAGTCGGAATCCTATATGATGTATGGAGGAGAGTGGGCATCCTATATGATGTATGGAAGAGAGCCGGAATCCTATATGATGTATGGAGGAGAGCGCGCATCCTATATGATGTATTGAGGAGAGCGGGTATCCTATATGATGTATGGAGGGAGCGGGTATCCTATATGATGTATGGAGGAGAGCGGGCATCCTATATGATGTATGGAGGAGAGCGGGCATACTATATGATGTATGGAGGAGAGCGGGCATCCTATATGATGTATGGAGGGAGCGGGTATCCTATATGATGTATGGAGGAGAGTGCGCATCCTATATGATGTATGGAGGAGAGCGGGCATCCTATATGATGTATGGAGGAAAGTGGGCATCCTATATGATGTATGGAGGAGAGCGGGCATACTATATGATGTATGGAGGAGAGCGGGCATACTATATGATGTAAGGAGTAGAGCGAGCATCCTATATGATGTATGGAGGGAGCGGGTATCCTATGTGATGTATGGAAGAGAGCGAGCATCCTATGTGATGTATGGAGGAGAGCGGGCATACTATATGATGTATAGAGGGAGCGGGTATCCTATGTGATGTATGGAGGAGAGTGAGCATCCTATATGATGTATGGAGTAGAGTGGGCATTCTGTATGATGTATGGAGGAGAGCGGGCATCCTATATGATGTATGGAGGGAGCGGGTATCCTATGTGATGTATGGAGGAGAGCCGGAATCCTATATGATGTATGGAGGAGAGCGAGCATCCTATATGATGTATCTAGTAGAGCGGGCATCCTATATGATGTATGGAGGAGAGTGGGCATCCTATATGATGTATGGAGTAGAGCGGGCATCCTATATGATGTATGGAGTAGAGCGGGCATCCTATATGATGTATGGAGGGAGCGGGTATCCTATGTGATGTATGGAGGAGAGCCGGAATCCTATATGATGTATGGAGGAGAGCGAGCATCCTATATGATGTATGGAGTAGAGCGGTCATCCTATATGATGTATGGAGAGTGGGCATGCTATATGATGTATGGAGGGAGCGGGTATCCTATGTGATGTATGGAGGAGAGCCGGAATCCTATATGATGTATGGAGGAGAGCGAGCATCCTATATGATGTATGGAGTAGAGCGGGCATCCTATATGATGTATGGAGGAGAGTGGGCATCCTATATGATGTATGGAGTAGAGCGGGCATCCTATATGATGTATGGAGTAGAGCGGGCATCCTATATCACATTGTAGAAGGGTCATCTTTATTCTCATTTGCACAAGGAAAGACTAGAAGCAATGGGATGAAACTGAATGGGAGGAGACACAGATTAGATATTAGAAAAAACATTTTGACAGTGAGGGTGATCAATGAGTGGAACAGGCTGCTACGAGAGGCGGTGAGTTCTCATTCAATGGAAGTCTTCAAACAGAGGCTGGACAGACATCTGTCTGGGTTGATTTAGTGAATCCTGCTTTGAGCAGGGGGTTGGACCAGATCGCCCAGGAGGTCCCTTCCAACTCTACCATTCTATGATGTATGGAGGAGTGCGCTCATCCTATATGATGTATGGAGGAGAGCTGGCATCCTGTATGATGTATGGAGGAGAGCGCGCATCCTATATGATGTATGGAGGAGAGCACGCATCCTATATGATGTATGGAGGAGAGCGCGCATCCTATATGATGTATGGAGGAGAGCGGGCACCCTATATGATGTATGGAGGAGAGCAGGCTTCCTATCGGATCCCTAGGAAGTGTATTGGGGGGTTGCCATGTTGGCAGGACCCTGGCTTGCTGATAAGCCAATCGTGGCTGTGGGTATTTTCGTGTGTTCATGTCCTCCCTGCTTTGAGTATCTGAGGAGTTGCTGGTTCTCGGTGTTTTCGGCTGGAGAGGACTGTGATCTCTGATATTAATCTTAGAATCAGATCCAGATGGCGGAGGAGCACAGCCACTGCAGGAGGAGAAGCCTCCAAAATGAGTTTCACCTGTGGAGTCTCTACCGTATCCAAAATCCAACTCAGATTGTAGAAGCTTTCATCCTCTGACACGTTGTATGGGAAGAAATAAGAGAACACAGGTAGCGAGGACAGGGGCATCACTGGGGTGTGGATGCAGAAACTCATTGGTGTGGGGTCAGCACCCGTTTCGGGTAATTTTGACCAGTGTGTGTCCCCATCATGGCTTTGGCAGGATCTGGTGAGCAGATGTCTATCATCTTGTGTATCCTGCTATCATTGGCTTGGGATAATTTCTTACCCATGTTTCCCCCTGTAATTGGTCAGGGTCATCTCTTGCCATATGCATCTTCCCAAGCCTAATTTTGGGGTAATTTCTTGCCCTGTGTCCCCCGACCCCATCATGGGTTTGGGCGTCCTCTCCCGTCTTGTCTGTCCTCTCGTTTCGGGACGTATCCCATACCGGGCATCTCCCCTCATTCTTTCAGAGTCGTTTCTCAACCCATGTATCCCTGCATCACCATCTAGTGGTGGTCTCCCATCCAGTGAATCCCCCTTATCTCCGTTTCGTCTCCCATCCTATGTATCTCTTAACCCTCCTCACAATCTGAGTAGTTTTCCATCGCATGTAACCAACCTCATCATCTCAGGGGTCTCCCATTACTTGTATATCATCATGGAGTCATATAACGTCCTTTCGTTTCAGTCATTTCCCATCCTATGTATACCCCCTTATCATTTCGGAGTTATCTCCCAATGTTGTGGTCGTCTCATGTCCCAAGTAGCCCACCATCTCCATGGTGGGATTGTCACCTATCCCATGTAGCCCCTATTCCCATGTTGGGTAGTCTCCCCTCCCATGTATCCCCCTAATCGTCCCAGAGATGTCTCCCGCTCCATGTAGCCCTCATCCTCATGTTGACATTGTCTTTCATCACATCTATCCCCCCTCATCGTCCCAGAGTTATCTCCCATCCCATATAGCCCCCTTCACATGTTGGAGTTGTCTTCCGTCCCATGCAGCCCCCATCTTTGTCCTGGAGTCCTATTTCGCCCCACATTGGAATAATTTCTTCTCCCATTTAGTCCCCATCCCCATGTTGGAGGGTTCCATCCCCATGTTGGGGTCATCTCCCATCCCGTGTAGCCCCCATCCCCATGTTGTGGTAGTCTCCCATCCCATGTAGCACCAATCCCTCATGTTGTGGTCGTTTTCTGTCACATGTAGCCCCTATCTTCAAAGTGGGGTCGTCTCCCATGCTGTGTAGCTCCCATCTCCACGGTGCAGTCGTCTCCTGTCCCATGTAGCCCCCATCTTCAAGGTGGCGTAATCTCTCATCCCGTGTAGCCCCCATAACCATGGTGGGGTTGTCACCCATCCCATGTAGCCCACAACCCATAGTCTTCCCATGTAGTCCACAACCCATATTGGGGTTGTCTCTTGTCCCTTGTAGCCCACATTCCCATGTCTAGATCATCTCCCATCCCATGTAGCCCCCATCCCCTTGTTGAGATTGTCTCTCATCCCCTTTACCCCCCCTCTTCATCCCTACATCATCTCCTGTCCCGACTAGCCCACAATCCATGTTGGGGTTGTCTCCTGTCCCGGAGTCGTCTCTGGTCTCATGTAGCCCCCATTCCCATGTTACAGTCGTCTCTTGTCCCATGTAGCCCTTATCCCCATGTTGCGGTCGTCTCCTGTCCCATTTAGCCTCTATCTCCATGTCAGAATCGTGTCCTGTCCTGTGTACCCCCCCATTCCCTTGTCAGAGTTTTCTGCCATCCATTATAGCCCCCATCCCCATGTTGGGGCCATCTCCTGTCCCGTGTAGCCCCCATTCCCATGTTGAGGTGGTCTTCTGTCCCATGTAGCCCCCATCCACATGTTGGAGTCATCTTCCGTCCCATATAGACCCCATCCCCATGATGGAGTTGTCTCCTGTCCATGTTAGCATCATCTCCCATCTCATGTAGCATCCATACCCATGTTCGAGTCGTCTCCCGCCCCATGTAGCCCCCATCCCCATGTTGGGGGTCATCTCCTGTCCCATGTAGCCTCCATACCCATGTTGGAGTCGTCTCCCATCCCGTGTAGCGCCCATCTTCATGTTGGGGTCTTCTCCTGTCCCATGTAGCCTTCATACCCATGTTAGTCGTCTCCTGTCCCATGTAGCCCCCATCCCCATGTTGGGGTCATCTCCTGTTCCATGTAACCCCCATTCCCATGTAGGAGTAGTCTCCCATAACGTGTAGCCCCGATCTCAATGTTGGGGTCATCACCCGTCCCTGACTGCACCCTGTCCCTGGCATTATATTGCGTGGTGCGACCTGTTTACGGCTCCTTTTGATGTGTGCGGATCTGGTCTTGATTAGATCAAAACTTTATTTCATTTCCAGAGAGAAGACGACTCGCAGGATCCCCCGCTGACTTCAGAGCGCAGAGCAGATTACAGAGGAATTCACAACATACAATACAAATTACAGAGCCATGAGTGGAGGAGCCGAGCTTGTGACTCATCTCACCGACCAATACACCAGCTTTAGAGAAGACGCCCCACGGCCACCCGTGCCTGGTGAGGAAGGACAGACGCCATGCCAGCTACCCAGCCAAAGATCAAAGTCTCTGTCACTTCCCAGCAACACAAGGAGGAACGAGGATGGCTTGGGGGAGCCGGAAGGGAGCGCGTCCCCAGATTCCCCACGGGTCCGATGGACCAAGTCGCTGCACTCTCTACTGGGGGACCAGGATGGTGCCCACCTCTTCCGGACGTTCCTGGAGAGGGAGAATTTTGTGGATACCTTAGATTTCTGGTTTGCCTGCAATGGATTCAGACAGATGGACCTGAAGGATACCAAAACTTTACGGGTGGCTAAAGTGATCCACAAGAGATATATTGAAAGCCCCAGCATGGTGGCCAAACACCTGAAACTCTCCACCAAAACCTTCATAAGGGACTGCATCAAGAGGCAGCAGATCGACTCCACCATGTTTGACCACGCACAGGCCGAAATCCAGAGCCTGATGGAAGACAATGCTTACCAGATGTTCCTGACCTCCGACATTTACCTGGAATATATTCGGACTGGGGAGGAGAATGCAGCTTATTTACACACCATGGGCCCCAGGAGCCAAAAGCTGGTCACCAGCTACCTGCCCACCCTCAACGAGGAGGAGGAACTCAACTGTGTGGACCTCAAAGGCCCACCGACAGTGGTGGGACTCTCCACCAGGTCCCTGAAGGCAACTGCAAGCTCACGGGCCAAGGACGCAATAGACATCTGCTGCAGGTAGGAGCTCAGTGTGTGGACATGTCAGCCTAAATGGTCGGATGTCTTTACATGCAGGAGGTGAAAGATTTGGGAGAGGAGGTCTTCCCAGTGTCCTCCAGGATGGAAGAGGCCAGTATGGGAGATGTCAGGTAGTCTCATCAGTGAATTAAATAATAATTTGACTTTAGTGCTTGTCATTAGGACCAACCATAGGGGGTAAAGTAAACTCCAGACAGAGGGTGCATACAGCGGACCCTCATTACCTTGAGTGAACGAAGCAGAGTGGGCTCAGCAAATATGGGGGTGCCCTCTACTAGATGAACCCCGATCTACAAAGTAGGAGCACCGACACTGTTGCACAGTAAAAACAGGACCAACTTGTAGCCTTATACCTATGTATATAATAGACAGACAGTACATATAACCCCTACATAATACACGTAGGACATACTTATACACTCTATATGATACACGTAGGACGTACTTATACTCCTATATAAAACACAGGATGTACTTATCCCCCCTGTATAATACACACAGGAAGTACTTATACCCCCCTGTACAATACACACAGGATATACTTATACCCCTGTATAATACACACAGTGACAGGATGTACTTATCCCCCCTGTACAATACATACAGGATAAACTTATAACCCCTTGTATAATACACGCAGAATGTACTTATACCCCCCTGTATAATACACACAGGAAGTACTTATACCCCTGTATAATACACACA
>VIAB01044507.1:3207-16571 GCA_009801035.1 Oophaga pumilio
TCGGACCCGGTATCCGGTATGTGCTTTCTGGGGTGAGCTGGTAAAGCTCGTCTGCCCCTTGCTACTCTCTCCTCTAGCCTTCGGCCTACTCGGGCCCTCACAAGGCTATACACACTGGCAGTTAGCTGGCTGCCTCTTCTGCCGCTCTCTAGAGCGTCGGCACGCTCCTAGCTCGCTGACTTGAGCTATTGAGTCTCACACTGCAGACTGACCTGTTCTGTGTCTCAGAGTGTTCTGTTCAGAGTCTGTTCTGTACCTAGAGTGTGCTCTCTAGAGTGTGCTCTCTTCCTGCCTCCTCCCTCCTTTTTATCTACCTATACAGGCTCCCTCTGGTGGTCTGAGGAAGGGTGAAGGTGTGTGTATGCTCTGAGGGCCTCTTGTGGATGAATCCTTTAATGCACCCTTCTAGGATTTGTGGCACCAAGCGCAGCTGGACTCCACACACGCACTGCCCAAATAACACTGTCATACTATGTTTAAATGATACCGCCATATACTTGTCCAAAGTGTCTAAGTTTCTCTTTGTGCAGAGCCGTGTAAGGAGACTTATCGGCCATGCAGTGCTGCTGTGGGAATTAAATATGCAAATAGCTCTTAGGCCATGTCAGATGCCTCAAATAAGACCTTCTGTTTTGCACTGATGAAGGGCAAAAACCTTGAAACACGTGTCTGAAAATGGAGTGCCTGGTTTCGCTTCTTATGTTTTAAGTAGTGTGGCAAGGCGCATTAAAGGGTCAATATCGGCTTTTAGGATTGCTACCCCTCAATATGTGGCACTAGAGTTCCTGTCCTCTTCCTCTCTGAACAGGCTATTCGCGTGTACTACCAAACCATATCAAAAGTATGGTTATACAGCAAATATAGTCATACAGTATTGTTAATCTATGCTTAATCTTATCACTATTTTGCGAAAGCCTAAAAAATACAATAATAAGAAGTGTCATACTTTAGCCAGTGTATGGCGGTATTATTTGGGCCGAGTATGACTTTAGGTTTTGGGAACTTTAATATTGTATTATGTAGACATTCACTAAACAATCAGAACTTTAGCTGTGTATAGCATTATGATTGGTCCACTGTATAACTGTATTATATGACCAGCGTATGGCGGTATTATTTGGGGAACTATAGTTATATAGTGGACATAACATACTGCCATAAACAGCTAAATGTTACCACTCTACTGTGAATATTGACTTAATACAATCATAAAGTGCCCATAACCCCATGTCATAGCATGCCAAAATTATACCGTCATACACTGGTCAAATAAAATAGTAATACAGTGGACATATAATATTGCCATGCAGTGCTAAATATCATTACTATTCACTGGATGGCTAAATAATACTGTATCATACAGCGCACAAAAAATACCACCATACATTGGTGAAGTGATACAGGCATACAGTGGACATAACGATAGTGCCATACCATTGCATGCACATACCAAAATAGTGCAGCTATACCGCGTCATTGCATCCTCATGATGTTTTCTTGTATGTCTTGAATTATAGGATTTTCGACACAGTTCTAACTTAGTTTGAAAAACATTCTTTTTCTCTTGTCAATTGTATCAGGAACTCGGACCCCCAAAGTTTCCAGACCCTGAGACCACCAAGAGTAGTAGACACTGGCAGTAGGTAACCCTGAATGACTCTGTGTTGCCTGGAGGCGTCAGGTGTGTGCGGCTCGGAGGTGGTCGTTCTGTGCGGTGATCCTTTCATTAGATCATTATGGTTCTTTGTATTTTTTACTCTCTTGTCACAACTTGCAGAGATTTACCGAATATGTCAGCCGGAATCCGGGAAGGGGAATAACCCCAGACCACCGGATTTAGAAAATGTCTGCGCTCCACTGAAATGATTCGGAGTTACTGGGACTGATGAATGCTCCATCCTTAGGTCACTATGGTTCAAGATTGCAGACGTGACTCACCTTTATTAGAAATGTTGAGTGCCATTGACAGAGACTTATTATTAGGAGTGACACTTTTCACATTCATCTTTACCACCAGATTTAAAAATTACAGTGGCTTGCAAAAGTAATCAACCCCCCCCCCCCAGCATTTATTTTGTGTTTTGCTACCTCACAACCTAGAATTTCACTGTTTTTTTTGAGGGTTTGCATCAGTTCATGTAAAGAACATTCCTACAACTGTGAACATTTATTTTTCTGTTTATTGTGAAGCAAACAACAAATAGGAGAAAATAGCTGAAAACTTCAGTGTGCATAACTGTTCACACCCTAAAGTCAGTACTTTGTACAGCCTCCTTTTGGGAAAATCACAATTCTCTATGAGCTTTCTACATCCTGCAACTGGGATTTTGCCTATTCTTCAAGGCAAAACTGCTCCAGCTCCATCACATTAGATGTTTCCTCTGGTGAACAGTAATCTTCAAGTCTGACCACAGATTCTCCATTGGATTAAGGTCTGGACTCTGACTAGGTCACACCAAAACATTTACACATTTCCCCTTGAACCGCTCGAGTGTTGCTATAGCAGGATGCTTTGGGTCATTGTCTTGTTGGAAGGTGAAGCTCCGTCCAAGTCTCAAATCACTGACTGACTGAAACAGATTTTGCTCAAGAATATTCCTGTATTTCGCACCATCCATCTTCCCCTCAAATTGGACCATTTTCCCTGCAGAAAAATTTCCCCACAGCATGATGCTGCCACCACCATGTTTCACTGTGGGGATAGTGTTCTTGGGGTGATAAGCGGTGTTGGTTTGGCGACAGACCATCACATTTACCTTGGTGACCAAAAAGTTCAATTTTGGTCTCATCTGACCACAGCACCTTCCTCCATATATTTAGGGAGTTTTGGAAAACTCAAAATGAGCCTTACAATTTTTGTGTGCAAGTAAAGGCTTTTTTTTCTGCCCACTCTTCCATAAAGGCCACCTCTATGGAGTGTACGGCTTTTTGTGGTAGTATGGAAAGATACTCCAGCCTCTGCTTGGGAACTCTTTAGTTCCTTCAGGGTTACCTTTGGTCTCTGTGCTGCCTCTCTGATTAATGCCCTCCTTGCCCAGGCTGAGCATTTTAGTGGGCGCCCTCTCTTAGCAGGTTTGTTGTGGTTCCATGTTCTCTCCATTTGATGATACTGTATTTGATGCTGCTCCAGGGATCGTCAGAGATTGGATTGGGATATTTTTTATAACCCAACCCGGATTTGTCAACAACTTTGTCTCTGACTTGCTTGGAGATCTCCTTGGTCTTCATGGTGTTGTTTGGAGATTTCCTTGGTTTTCATGGTTTTGTTTGGAGATCTCCTTGGTTTCATGATGTTGTTTGGAGATCTCCTTGGTTTCATGATGTTGTTTGGAGATTTCCTTGGTCTTCATGGTTTTGTTTGGAGATCTCCTTGGTTTCATTGTGTTGTTTGGGTCGCAGCTTGTATGAAACTCAAGTGCTGCACTCCCTGATTGGCTGGTGGAGTCACTATGTACATACATCACTTATCCTGTATTATACTCCAGAGCTGCACTCACTATTCTGCTGGTGCAGTCACTGTGTACATACATTACATTACTGATCCTGAGTTACATCCTGTATTATACTCCAGAGCTGCAGTCACTGTTCTGCTGGTGCAGTCACTGTGTACATACATTACATTACTGACTCTGTACTGGTCCTGAGTAACATCCTGTATTGTACTCCAGAGCTGTGTGTACTATGTTAGGTATATACAGCAGCCGCAGTGTCTCCTATGTGATGTATATACAGTTGTCTCCTATTTGCAGGGGGCAAATGCTTTTTTCACACAATTGTACATACAGCAGTCTCAGTGTCTCCTATGTAATGTATATATAGTTGTCTCCTATGTGATGTATACAGCAGCCTCAGTGTTTCTTGTGTGATGTATATACAGCAGTCTCTGTGTCTTCTATGTGATGTTTACAGCAGTTTAGGTGTCTCTTACGTGGGATGCATATACAGCAGTCTTAGTGTATCCTATGTGATGTATATACAGCAGTCTCAGTATATCCTATGAGATGTATATACAGTTGTCTCCTAAGTGATGTATATATAGTAGTCTCTGTGTGTACTATGTGATTTATATACAGCAGTCTCAGTGTCGCTTGTGAGTGATGTATATACAGCAGCCTAAGTGTCTCCTGTTATGTATATAAAGAAGTCTCAGTGTCTCCTATGTGATGTATATACAGTTGTCCGTTGTGATATGTTCATACAGCAGCTTCAGTGTCTCCTATGTGATCTATATACAGCAGTCTCAGTGTCTCGTATGTGATATACAAACAGTTGTCTACTACGGGATGTATACAGCAGCCTTGGTGTCTACTGTGTTATGTATAGATAGCAGTCTCAGTGACTTTTATGTGATCTATTCAGCAGTCTCGGTGTCTTCTATTTTTGATGTTTAAACAGCAGTCTCAGTGTCTCCTATATGATACATAAACAGCAGTCTTGGTGTCTTCTATGTGATGTAGACACCAGCCTCAGTGTCTCTTATGTGATGTACTTACAATTGTCTCCTATGTGATGTAAACACAGCAGTCTCAGTGTCTCCTATGTGATGTATGTACAGCAGTCTCGGTGTCTCCTATGTGATGTATATACAGCAGCCTCGGAGTGTCCTATGTGATGTATATACAGCAGCCTTGGTGTGTCCTATGTGATTTATATATACAGCAGTCTCTGTGACTCCTATGTGACGTATACATAGCAGTCTGGGTCTCCTATGTGGTGTATATACAGCAATCTCAGTGTCTCCTATGTGATGTATATACAGTTGACTCCTATGTGATGTAAAGATAACAGTCTCATTGTCTCCTATGTGATGTACTGTATATAAAACATTCTCGGTGTCTCCTATGTGATGTATATGCAACAGCCTCAGTGTCTCCTATGTGATAATCCCAATGCAAATGCTAGTAAAAAAGGTCATCCATAAATTAATAAATACCCCAAAAAATGGACATAAGAGTAAATGATAGAAACAAAGAATATATTCAAATTTTATTAACAAATATGTAAACACATTCAAGATAAAAAATTAATAACAATAAAATAGAAGGAGATAAAAAGGGGAAGTTGCGACACCTAAGTGCCACGTCCGGGTTGGCTATTATACTAGTAAAACAATATATCCGAAAGAATAAATCTCGTTACTTCAATAAAAGGGTGAAAAAAACGTGCAAAAATATTATACCGTCATGTTATACAAATAGGATCCATAAAAACCTTTTTCAAGAATCAAAATTTCTGTAGAAAGAATTATATAAAGTGCAAGTGCAATAGTGTGGTCAAAATCTGACCAACAAATAATTAAATAGTGTAAAAAATATGTAAAAAGGTTTCAGGATCAAATACAATGCAAATTAAACCCTATAACAATCATATATGGTTACAAAATCAGAAAAGGATATAAAGACCATGTGGTCAGTTAAGTATGAGTCATAGTCAGAATATCAACCTGATGGAGGGACAGGGACGTGGGAAGAGGAACCCCAACGTGCGTTTCGCTATTCTGCTACTTCAGGGGGCATGGTGTCAAAGTAAATGTCAAATAGACGCCTCACCAGGGCAACGGCTGACGCAGACCGATGGAAACGCACACAGCAACAGGACTAGATGTGAATGAAAAACCAGTAAAAGACATGAAATAATGAAAACATACCGGGGGGCGAGCAATGATAACGATATTGAGATGTAAAGAAAGTAAAGAAAAGTGCACATACCTCATAAGGGAAATAAGTGGTGACACCCAGTGAAAGAGATAGAGCAAGTAAAAAAAGAGAAAAGAGAAATAAAAAAAGCTGTGATCTGTAAATAAAAAATATATATCAGTATAAAATACATGTAGTGTTTAGAAGTCAATATAATAGCATAAACAACTGTGATCAAAAATAAAAGTGAGGAGAATAAAAATAAGGTGCATATAATATTATGATAATAATAATATAAGAATATATATATGAATCACATATTTATAAATAAATAAAATAAAACAATATGATACTGAAAAAATGTAACACCTCAATAATAATGGCTCATTTAAAAGAATTTCTGACCGCATAGATATATTTCTGTTGGAGATAAAAAGATGGTAAAAATTACAAAATATTGAGATATATATAGAAAATTCCATAAATAATTTCATCACCTACATAAAAAAGAGGGGACAGGAAACTCTTCAGAAGACAATAGACGCCACGAACAGTCCATATAAAGAAAAGACTTCCAAAAAAACCCGTACAGTCTTAAATAAAGAAAGTGAGAGTTAAGATGCAAATAATATAAAAACTAAGACACAACACAAAAAGAAATTCACAAAAATGGAACAAAACTAAGGACCTCATTCAGAACCTTAAGGGCGAATGCAATCAATCTTAAAGATCCATTGTAGTTTCAAGTTGGGCCAAGATTTTTTCTTCATATCTTCACCACGTTTATCATCCAAAATGCAGTCTACACCACAAATTCGTAATAGATTGCTGTTGCAACCGTGTACCATCTTGAAACGCCTAGGTATTTTTTTAAGTTGTTCATCAAGCAGACATTCACTAGCATTTTGAATATCACGGACAATGTTCCCTAACTCTCAAACGAAGTTGTCGTGAGGTTAGGCCAACGTACATAAGTCCACAAGGACGTTCCGAGTTCTTACACGCTGCACAGTTTTTACATGGCAAGAAACCCCACTTGAGTTTTTGGGATCCAAATAGGCATTCGTGTTGTGAATGGACTTGAAATGAGTTCTGAGCAGAGGCTCCCTCTGGTGGTTACAAGCGGTACTGGACTGTCCAGTGAAGATTGTGAGGATTGGGAATCAGGTGTTACTGACTGGTCTTATATAAGGGACTCGCCTTCCCATCAGGGTTGCCGGTGATCAATTGTTCTGGTCTCAATCCTTGATTCCTGTTTCCTTTGTAGCCTGCTGTGTCGTGTCTGCATCTCCTGCTAACAGATAAGACATTTTCTTCTTTTTGTTTTTGTGCTTGATTTTTGCATTTTGTCCTGCACTTCTGTGGGGGCCTTCTGGGTCCCCTCCGGGGGCTTTTGCCCTCTCAGTTTAGTTCAGCCACTTATGTTTGAACATTTGCTTTTTCCAGTTTTTTCAGTGGCTGCTGTTTTGATTTTGTTACACCAGAGAACTAATTTAGGTGGTAGAGGTCGTGTGATTTCAGGTGTTTTTGAAATTAGTAGAGTTGGTGCTTTTCAGGGTTTTTTGGGATTGCAGTAAGTGCCCTTCCTATCCTTTTCTATTTAGGTAGTTTGGGCCCCAACGTTTGCTCATACTATTTTCTGTCTGTGTCAGTATTTCCTCTTGTCTAACCGCCATTACATGTTTGGGGGCTTTCTATGTTCTTTGGGGATCTGCTCCGGGGCAGATAGCTTTCCTCTTTCTACCTTTAGGTGTAGTTAGTTTCTCAGTCTGTGACGAGGCGTCTAGGACCAACGTAGGAACGCTCCACGGCTGCCTCTAGTTGTGGTGGTTAGTCAGGGTACTGCAATCTCATAGATTCCAACTGCTCTGGTGTATTTCCTTTTTTACCTGCACTCCTCAGCTACCGAAACATAACACATTTGCGTTCAGGACCTATATAATAACTGTGACTCAAGATATCCTTTAAATTCTTATTTCTCCGATACGTAATGGAAGGTAGCACAGAGATACACTCAGCCAGGATACGATCCTGTTTAATTAGGGGCCAATACTTCTCCAAAGCTGTTCTGACCGCAAAGGATTTATTGGAAAAAGTAGGAATGAATCTCACCTGCTGGCTAGAAGGAGATTGCTTCTTGCCCAACAAAAGATCTTCCCTTTTGATTCTTGATGCTTTCTCCTTACAAGCTCCTGATGGTCCGGCCAGAATAACCACGCTCCTCAAAACGGCTTTGAAGATCATTAATCTGTCTCTGATAGGTGGCTTCCTCTGAGCATATACGCTTTGCCCTCAGGAACTGACCATAAGCTATATTCTTTTTAAGATGTTTTGAATGGACCGACGTGGCATGATGTGTTTACAGCAGCCTCAGTGTCTTCTATGGAATGTATAAAGAGAAGTTTCCATGTCTCCTATTTTATGTAGATACAACAGTTTTGGTGCCTGCTATGTGATGTATGTAAAGCAGCCTCAGTGCATCCTATGGGATGTATATAAAGCAGCTTTGGTGTCTCCTATTTGATGTAAATACAGCAGCCTCAGTGTCTCCTATGTAATTTATATACAGCAGCCTCTGTGTATCCTATGGGATGTATATACAGCAGCTTTGGTGTCTCCTATGTGATGTAAATACAGCAGCCTCAGTGTCTCCTATGTAATATATATACAACAGCCTCAGTGTATCCTATGGGATGTATATAAAGCAGCTTTGGTGTCTCCTATTTGATGTAAATACAGCAGCCTCAGTGTCTCCTATGTAATTTATATACAGCAGCCTCTGTGTATCCTATGGGATGTATATACAGCAGCTTTGGTGTCTCCTATGTGATGTAAATACAGCAGCCTCAGTGTATCCTATGTGATGTATATACAGCAGCCTCACTGTCTCCTATGTGATATAAATACAGCAGATCTCCCACTGCCTGAGTTCTATAAATGTACTGTGAGCAGTGATGAATTTCCCACTGTGAGGAGACCTGCAGTGTAATACACCTCTGTGTTCAGAACTTACCGCTGCGAGTTCTTTACAAAACTTATCATCACAAAGAGTCGCCTGCGCTCCAGACCGATGCAAACCTGGAAAAGCAATTGCGAGTGGCATCATCATCCATAACACTTAACACCACAGGAGCACCAAAGAATAAAATGTTCCCCGCCCCTGTAGTAGACTATGCACAGGGACATGATGTAAGAAAAATTAATTGCACCCTGAATTACGGGAACTCATCTAAGCTGCTACAGGCTTGACATTCTTGTTTTTTTTTACGGACGCTATCAGTCTGCACTGGGTATGTGGGACAGCGTTTCTCATTCCGATCAGCTGGATACATGTCTGGTTCAATGTTCTTTCAGATCATCCAGATCATCAGTTATTCTATCGTTTTCAAGAAGGACATAAATGAGAATCCAAGGACCCTTCCACCAATAGCCTAGATAAGGAGGTCCTGACAGATAAAATATGGCCCAGCTCTTCGACAAAGGATGCTGGCACCTGGTTGTCAAATTATTCATTAATTTCTAGTTGGAATGACCGAGGAACAACAGTGGAAATGATGCTCCATCCAAGTATTTTCTAGAACTGCGGAGTCATCGGGTCCTATTGAAAAGTTAACTAGAGTGATTAGAACCTATATATGATTTTATCCAAGTTTGGAAGATGCTGAGGAGACAATGGAGGATTGGGGTGGTGAGAGAATAATACACTGTTATGTGCAAGTTTCTTCTTGCAGGTACTATATAACAGAGCATTCACCTGGCACAAAAAGCCTTTGAGTTTCCCTTGAGCTTTTGCCAAACATTGCTAACATTTTTTGTGTGGTTGCCAGCTCAGACGACGCAGGTAAAGGAGAGTCAGCAAACATTAATCAGAAGTGATGGTATCGGTTTGGACAGCCAATTCTCCATATTTTTTCTGATGTCCGTGCACGATGCCCTGCAGACAGGGAGAATGGAGGCTGGGGTATAAAAAAGTCTGGAGGTCACTGTGGTCATTCAATACAGTCAGTCATGGATGTTTCAACCATTGTCCATCACTTTGGGGTAACATTGCAGAAGATCCTCCTTCCATCTCTAGTCCTACGTTAGATTTCTTTTTCAGATATCCTTCTCAATGTCCATTATCTTAGATCGCTATGGACTAGCCTCAAGTCACAAAGGTTCAAACACACCAGCCAACATGTGATGGTTCCAAGGCTCATCTGGACCTCCTAGGCAAGAAGCAATTTATTGGTTATCTTATGGAATAACAATGACTAATGCAGTGCTCAATATACTAGGGTGCATGTACAGTATCCTGTTCCGCAGTCCAAAATAATTCATGTTGTGGACTGACCTGGGTTGGAGTAGTAGTATTGCAACTAATAGGGGCAGCACCAGCAGGTAGCGTAGACAGGAATAACCAGATGTCGGTACACGGGAACAGCAGTATAGTTAAATGATCAGCAGCTTGCTTAGACAGTAATAGCCAGAGGTCAGTACACAGTAGCAGCAGTATACTTGAAGGATCAGCAGGTAGCATAGTCAGGAATAGCCAGAGTTCGGTACAAGGGAGCAACAGTATAGTTGAAGGATCAGCAGGTTTCGTAGTCAGGAATAGCCAGGAGGTTGGTACAAGGCAGCAGCAGTATAGTTAAAGGATCAGCAGGTTGCGTAGTCAGGAATAGCCAGAGGTCAATACACAGTGGCAGCAGTATACTTGAAGGATCAGCAGGTAGCATAGTCAGGAATAGCCAGAGGTCGGTACAAGGGAGCAGCAGTATAGTTAAAGGATCAGCAGGTTGCATAGTCAGGAATAGCCAGGAGGTTGGTACAAGGGAGCAGCAGTATAGTTAAAGGATCAGCAGGTTGCATAGTCAGGAATAGCCAGAGGTCGGTACAATGGACCAGCAGTAGAGTTAAAAAATTAGCAAGTTGCATAGTCAGGAATAGCCAGAGGTCAGTACACAGTAAAAGCAGTATAGTTAAAGGATCAGCAGGCTGCACAGTCAGGAATAGCCAGAGGTCAGTACATGGTAACAGCAGTATAGTTAAAGGAGCAGTAGGTTGTGTAGTCAGGAATAGTCAGAGGTCTGTACAAGGGAGCAGCAGTATAGTTGAAGGACCAGCAGGTATCGTAGTCAGGAATAGCCAAAGGTCGGTACATGGGAGCAGCAGTATAGTTAAAGGGAACCTGTCACCAGTTTTAGCCAATATAAGTTACAGCTATCACCTTTCATGGCTGATATACAGCATTCTACAATGCTGTATATCTGCCCCCAACCCATCCAGTAAGAGAAGAAAAATAACTTTTATTATAGTCACCTGCAGGGCAGTCCGGTCCGAGGGGTGTCGCAGGTCTTGGTCTGGCACCTACCATCTTCTTATGATCGCCATCCTCCTTCTTGCTTTGTGGATGGCGCGTTCCTGCATCATCCACAGTCTCCTCAGCACCAGGCTTGTGGGGCTCTTTGACCTTTCCTGGCAACTGCGCACTGTAGTACTTTGCTCTGCCCTTAACAGGGCAGGGAAGTACGCCTGCGCAGGAGCACGGTGCAGAGGAGACTGTGTGGATGACGCAGGGCGCATCATCCACAAATAGCAAGCAGGAGGGCGGCGATCATAAGAAGATGGGAGTTGCCGGACCATGACCAGCGACACCCATCTGACTGGACCGCCCCACAGGTGAGTATAATAAAAGTTGTTTTTCTTCTCTTACAGGTCGGGTTGGAATGCTATATATCAGCCCTGAATGGTGATGGCCGTAACTTATATCAGCCAAACCTGGTGACATGTTCCCTTTAAAGGATTGGTAGGCTGCATAGTCAGGAGTAGCCAGAGTTCTGTACAATGGAGCAGCAGTATAGTTGAAGGATCAGCAGATTACGTAGTCAGGAACAGCCAGAAGTAGGTAGACGGTAGCAACAGTATAGTCTTGAGGATAAGCATCAGATGAAAGGAGAGCTTGACTAAAGGCTGGGAGCTCAATAATCTCGCAAGGAACGAAGTGCAATGTCAGGTTTAAGAAGGCTGTTCAATCAGATCACAGGGTGGAGACAATCAGGAACAACACAGGTACTAGTATCTGGGTTAGCAAGAAACTGCCACCTGGTGCACAAGAGCTGCTGGGTTCGAGTCCTGACAATTCATGTGCTGCAGTTCTCATCCACAATGCTACCGCAGAGAACACGAGGAAATGCTTCTCCTCAAACCTTGTTGACTTGGACTAGAGTAGCATGTTCAACCAAAGTCTGCCAGTCGTAGACACCTTTCTACCACCACTTCAGGACTTCTACCACAGCAGAATCAGCATAGTCATGACTTTGGTGCACCCGGTATCTGGAGCCCTGTCCTGCAGAACAAGGCAGTCCATAATCAACAGCATAATTCTAACAGTTCATAGCGTAAAGTGCTTTAGGGGGAAATAATCCGCACACAAAAGATGCAAAAGTGACAGAGACATGGTCTTTCTAGTCCTCCATACTGGTGTGGTATCAGTACACTGGGTGCCTTTTAGCTGTATTCTTGCAGTAATCTCTGTAGTCTCCTTTCCTAATTCCAAGAACAGATGCCACCTGACTTTGAATTAAGCTTCCACTGGCGCAACTTGACACTGCGAGTTGCGAATGAACCATGAGGCCTCCATTAACCGATTGACAAATGATTCCAACTAAACTCTTCTTTCTTTTGACTCTTAACTCTGCCAAACTTGGCCAACTCCATTGTAGTTCTTTTGCACGCAGCTAAAGATTGTGCCCTTTTCACAGCTCTGTGCAAGGTTTTGCCATGGGGGTCCCGGCAGAGGGACAATATTATCTTTTATTGATTTTATTTAACTGCCTTTGGCTTGATTTCGAGCCATGCCAACTTGATGGATGAACGCTCTGTAGGAAGATCGATTTTGTGCAAGCCTAGATAGGTCCACCAGGGTCTTCTCCGCTATTATCTTGGTGGTATCAAGCCATCGGATTGATGGTCATACTCTTCGCTTTTTTCCTTGTATATTTCTGAGAATGATGTCCTTCTCCAGTGATCGCTCTCTTCGTATGATGTGTCCACAGTAGGCAAGTCGTAGGTTGGTGATCCCTACTTCAAGTGACCTACGTATCTGGCTTGATTTATTTTAAAATTGATTTGCTTGTTCTTCTTGCCATCCATGGTATTGATGACACCTTTTCTCCAGCACCATATTTCGAAGGTGTTGATTCTTCATGTTTTAGGAGATCCATTATGTGGTCATTTTATTGTCAAAGAACCCTTCTATGCAGTATGACTGTAACAAAGGGGAAACCGAAAAAGAAACCAAGTCACAATGATGTTCTGATCGGTCACAAGAGAATGGTGAAGTCCGTGATCTCAGGCCACCAGTGATTTCCAGAATAAAATAGTATTATGGAGCACTTATACACCTTAGGCACGGCTTGCAAGTGTCTGCTACAGGAAATCTGATGCAATATTCTGATCTACAGTATGAGTCAGTTCAATGGCCCTTTCTAGGAAAACAGAAACTAGAAATAGGTTCTAAATTAACATCTAGATGCAGTTGCTATATGGTTAATTACCCATTCAATAGTAATAAGAAACATGTGTAAGAGGGTATTGGAGAAATAAAAATAAAACCAAACTTAAACTTTTTACAACACCCCCTATCCACCGGAGAGCGAAGTGTGACTTTTTTGGAACTTTTAAAAAGTTACTACCGTATATACTGCCGACCCGTGTATAAGCCGACCCCCCTAATTTTGCCACAAA
>VIAB01044508.1:2915-13875 GCA_009801035.1 Oophaga pumilio
ACTTGCCCGGGTGTGCCGGGTGCTGACGCCGGCCCTGGATATATGTGTCACTACGCTTAATGACATCAGTGATGTGAAACTCAGAGTATTTTCCTCCAGTACACTCAGTGACAGGAGGGGTTAAGCTAATTCTCATAATGGGCTGACTTTCATATGGACATCCATAGAGCGGGTGGGAGGATGTCCACCTTATCTCCACCCAAGGGTGTGGTCTGAGGCTTAAATAGCTGGGCTCCAGAGGCAGTCTTTGTTCAGCAAGGCTGGAGACAGGATCTTCAGTGGTTTTGTGTCCTGAGGAAAAAAGACTGAACCTGTATGGCTCCAGAGCGGGCTGCTACCTGCATATGTATCGACTGTGTTACAGTGTTTTGTTTTCTTTGATTTTTATTTTTGCCTGAAGGGCTGTGTTTACTTCTCACTTTTTGTTGGTTTAATGCCACTATATAATAAACCAAAGATTTAAAGAGACAGTGCAGCTGCTTTCTACCTTCGTGCACCGCCATATGAGTTGAACTACCACAAGTGGTGGAGAATGCGGGCAACATTCCGGGGACATCAGTAGCAGCCGCAGTCAAACCGCATGTCCTGGGTAAAGGAGGCCACAAGTCAACGGATGATGTCAGGAAAAATGGAGCACTTGCTCAAGCATCTGGTGAGCACGCAGCAACAGCCACAGCTGGCATACCAGGAGACGAGTAAGTTGCTTATCCAGCAGATGCAACAGTAGCAGCAACAACATAAGCAGCAACTCCAACAATAGCAGCAATACCAACAGGACCAGTTCAGACAACAGCAGCAAATTGAGTTGCTTTTCGAGGCAGTTCGTGGGAGACCGGAAGCCCATTACACAAGTCCAGGTGACGACACATCCATCCGGAAGGCGGTAAGAAAAGCGATGCAGAAAATGACATCGGGTGATGAATTAGATGCATTTTTTACTGTGGGTTGCAGAGCAAGAGAAGCTGCCACCAGAGCAGTGGGTGGAGGTGTTGGCTACCTATTTGGCTAGTGAGCCCCAGAAGACTTATTATGACTTGGCCTTACAAGATGCCCGTGAATATGTCAAACTAGAAATTGAGATACTGGCATGCTCAGGGGTGACTATGTCTGTCGGAGCGCAAAGGATTCACCACTGGGCATATTACGGTGATAAACCTCCTTGCTCCCAAATGTTTAATTTGCTCCATTTGGTGCAGAAATGGTTGCAGTCGGAGTCCTCCACCCCAGCCCAGACGGTGGGTTGTAATGCACAGATTTATCCACTCACCTCCAAGGCCGGTGCTGACCTGGGTTGCCCAGTTGGATCCCCAAAATGCGGATGAACGGCTTGGCCTAGTAGAAAGGTACCAGGTGGTCGAGAGGTCCCTAAGGAAGCCAGGTGGGGCTGCATCCGCACACTGGGGCAGCCAGAAGGAGCCCGAAGCCCAAAAGAAGGGTAGTAAAGCCACCACTGGGGGGAGCTCCCAAGGGGTCAGTGAGGGGTTGCCATAAGCTGCTGGTAAAGACTTGCTATGCTGGAGATGCCACAGTTCTGGACACATAGACGCCCGTTGTCCTATGTCCGCCGAACAGATGGACTGCAGCCTATGGAGGTGCTGTTCATACTATGCCTATCCCGCCTGCAGTGTGGACTATCAGCCTGGTGAGGGGCCACAGGCTTGTCTATTAACGATAAATGGGGTACTGTTATCAGGACTCTTAGACTTGGGGAGTTTAATGACCCTGATAAGGGCGACCTCAACAGCTGGTCCCCTGAAAAACAGTGGGCATTCGTTTTATTCACGGGGATGCCAAGGACTAACCCATTGCCTGAATGATTATATAAACTAACTGTGGGGCTGAATCACATGAGGTCGGGGTAGTTAAGGACTTGCTATACCCGGTGATAATAAGGAGGGACTTTAGCCTGTTATCAGATTTATGGGGGAAGTCGGCAATACCAAATGGCTCAGACAGGAGCCAGCTCAAGCCTGATGAAACCCCATCGCAGTTGAAGGTGGATGAGTTCCCTTGTATGTCCTGACTGGTGATGAGGACGAGACGGTGACCAGTGAGGCTGAGATTCCTGAACTGGGGGTTTCTGGTGGAAATTTTGGGACTGCTCAAATGCGGGAACTTACCCTAAAATGGGCATTGGAAAATGTGACTGTGATAAATAGGGTTGCCCAAGAGCCGGGGGCTGACACCAGGTTTCCACATTTTGCTTTAAATGGAGAACTGTTATATTGGGTCACTAAGCTGAGAGAGGAAGTGCAGGAACAGTTGTTAGTCCTGGGTCCCTATAGGTGTAGGGTATTAGACCTTGCCCATTCTCATGTTTTGGGTGGACATTTGATACCAGACAAAACTCATGAACTGGTCCTTATGAAATTCTACTGGCCTGGGTGTCACAGAGAGATTGTTAACTACTGCCAGTCCTGCCCAACTTGTCAGCTTACTCTCCCATATCCCATTTCCGAAGTCCCCTAGTACCGCTACCCATTCTAGAGGTCCCATTTCACATGATTGCCATGGACCTTGCAGGCCCCCAAGTAAAGTCCGCCGGAGGGCACCAATACAATACATCCTAGTAGTGATGGACTATGCAACATGGTACCCAGAGGCAGCACTTCTTAGAAACTCCTCCACCAGGAGCATCGCCCAGGAGTTAGTCCATATCTTTTCTCAGACAGGCCTGCCAAAGGAGATCCTGACAGACCAAAGAACTCCGTTTATGTCCAAAGTGATGAGGGAGTTGTATAAGTCTCTCCAAGTTACACAACTCCACACGTCAGTGTACCATCCACAGACAGACGGCCTGGTGGAGAGATTCAACAAAACTTTGAAATCCATGCTTAAGAAGGTCATGGAAAGAGACAGCCAAGACTGGGATTGCCTACTGCCATACCTGTTGTTCTCTATCAGGGTAGTTCCTCAGGCCTCTACGGGATTCTCCCCGTTCGAGCTGTTATACGGGCAACACACTGGGGACTTCTAGATGTTGCAAAGGAGACCTGGGAAGCAGAAGTTGCGGCCCACTGGATCATCATTGAGCATGTGGCCCAAATGCAGGACCAGATCACAAGGGTGATGCCTATCGTGAAGTAGCATCTTCTCCAGGCACAGGAGGCACAGGCAAGGGTGCATAACCTCTCAGCGAGGGTGCGGAAAATCCTGCCCAGGGACCGCATGCTGGTGCTTATACCCATTGTGGAGAGCAAGTTACTAGCCAAGTGGTAAGGTCCATATGAGGTGGTGGAAAAACTGAGTGAATTGAATTACAAGGTACATCAGCCAGGTCGAAGAAAGCTGCACCGTATATACCATGTGAACTTGCTCAATCCATGGCGAGATCGGACGTCTCTGGAAACCCCTTCACTGGGAGCCAGTCCCAAAGCCACAGTGAACGATGTCACCATTACAGTGACTCTTATGCCGTCCCAGAGAAAACAGTGTTTCGAACTGTTGTAGCAGAACCGTGACCTGTTCTCGGAGTTGCCAGGGCATACGCAGCTGTTGGAGCATGACATGTTGACAGAACCGCAGGTAAGGGTGAACCTCAGGCCCTATAGAATTCCCAAAGCATGTCGGGAGGTAATAGCAAATGAGGTGAAGAGGATATTAGACCTCAGGGTGATTGAGGAGTTGAAAAGTGAATGGTTGAGTCGCATTATCCTCGTACCGAAGCCTGACAGTTAGTGGCAGTTTTGTAATGACTACCACAGGCTGAATGAGGTCTCCAAATGTGATGCGTATCCAATGCTCCATGTGGATGAACTCATTGAGAGACTAGGAACCGCGAGGTACATTACAACCTTTGATCTGATGAAGGGCTACTGGCAGATGTCCCAGAGTGCCAGGGAGAAGACGGCCTTCTTGACACCTGATGGGTGTTTCCTTCAGACTGCAGGAGCTCCAGCAACCTTCCAGAGGGCTATGGATCGGGTCCTGGCTCCACATAAGAAGTATGCCGCGGCCTACCTAGATGACAAAGTGGTCTTCAGCCCTTACTGGTGTAGTCATCTACCAAAGGTACAGGCAATCCTGGATGCATTGAGGATGGCGGGGTTCACTTTAAACCCAAAAAAATGTGCCACAGGGAAGGAAGAGGCCAAATCCCTTGACTATGTCATTGGTAGGGGCAAAATCGAGCCTCAGATAAACAAGATTGAGGCAATTCAGAAGTAGCCACAACAGCTTGCCAAGAAGCAAGTGAGGGTGTTTCTTGGAATTGTGGGTTAGTACTGGCGGTTTATCCCAAGTTTCACCATAATTGTCACACCATTGACAGACCTCCTCCAAGGCACAAGATCGTCGATGATTAAATGGTCTGCTGAGACTAAGATGGTTCCAGGAGCTGAAGCAGGCTCTGTTTTAACATCTGGTTCTGGTTGCACCAGACTTCAGAAAAGACTTCGTGGTCCAGACAGATGCATCAGAACTCGGCTTGGGAGTGGTGCTGTGTCAGGAAGTGAATGTGGAGGAGAATACCATTCTGTATCTGAGCTGGAAGCTCTCTTTATGCGAGAGAAGCTATGCCATCCTTGAGAAGGAGTGCTTAGCCATAAAGTGTGCCGTAGATACCCTGAGATATTACCTGCTAGGCCATAGATTTAAGCTGGTATCTGACCATGACTTTCTGAGGTGGTCGTGGGAAAAGAAGCGTAAGAATGCTTGGGTAACTAGATGGTTCTTAGGCCTCAGAGATTTCAATTTTCACATCGAGCATAGGTCAGGGAAGTTGCACGAGAGCGCAGATGCCCTGTCCAGACTCCCCAGCTTAGCAAGAGAAGGTGCCAAAACCCCCGGCTTTGTGCAGAGGGGGGATATGTGACAAAGTCACTGGTAAAGTACTGGAGGGGAGATATGTGTCACTACGCTTAATGGCGTCAGTGATGTCAAACTCAGAGTATTTTCCTCCAGCACACTAAGTGCAATGAATGGTTAAGATAATTCTCATAATGGGCTGGCTTTCATATGGACATCCATAGAGCGGGTGGGAGGATGTATACCTTATCTCCACCCCAGGGTGCCGTCAGGGGCTTAAAAAGCTGGGATCCAGAGGCAGTCTTTATTCAGCAAGGCTGGAGAGAGGATCTTCAGTGGTTTTGTGTCCTGAGGAGGAAAGACCGAACCTGTGTGGCTCCAGAATGGGCTGCTATGGACGTATGGACTGTGTTACAGCATTTTATTTTCTTTGTTGTTTTCCTGTTTTTGCCTGAAGGGCTGTGTTTACTTTCCCCTTCTTGTTGGTTTATGTTTCCATATAATAATCCATCCAAAGATTTAAAGAGACAGTGTTTCTGTCTTCTACCTCTGTGTACTGCCATATGAGTTGATCTACCACAATATTTGTGTGTGTATATATACAGCTCTGGCAAAAATTAAGAGACCACCACATCAAAACTCTGTCATGGGCAGCTCAATCTCCAGACCTGAACCCCATTGAAAACCTCTGGAATGTAATAAAACAAAGAAGAACTGCTTACATTTTTGCACCAGGAGCAGTGTGAAATACTGGTGGAAAGCTTGCCAAGACGCATGAAAGCTGTGATTAAAAATCATGGTTATTCCACAAAATATTGATTTCTGAACTCTTCCTGAGTTAAAACATTAGTATTGTTGTTTCTAAATGATTATGAAAATGTTTTCTTTGCATTATTTGAGGTCTTAAAGCACTGGATTTTTTTTCTAATTTTGACCATTTCTCATTTTCAGAAAAAAAATACAAAATTTATTGCTTGGAAATTCGGAGACATGTTGTCAGTAGTTTATAGACTAAAAGAACAATTTACATTTTACTCAAAAATATACCTATAAAGAGAAAAATCAGACAAACTGAACATTTGAAAGTGGTCTCTTAATTTTTGCCAGGGCTGTATATACATATATATATATATAATAGGGGTTGTACTCACTCAGGTGCGATCGGAGGAAAACAGGAGGCTTGTGCCTTTAAAAGTTCATGTGGGTTTATTGCTTCTTAAACCCAGAAACAAAATCAGAAAGTAAGCAGCCTTTTATTCAAGCAAAAGAAAGTACAACTGTCCATAGCAGGGCTCTGCTCTGCCAGGCCTGTGGGCATACAGGCCGGAGTAATGTCCAGTATTCAGGCTCAGTCTTGAACCACACACACAGGTGGACTTCTCCGTACCAACACACAGACCATGTGCCAAACAACAGCCTCCATTATATAGGCTGTAACTGTAAGGAGATGAACAGGAGCAGTGTTACCGGTTCGGGAAACACTCTGGGGCTGGAACTATAGGGCCGTCATCACTGTTACAGGAAGACAACTTGTCTTGGTGGGGGAATTCTGAGCACCTGACCACGGGGCATGGGTGACATAAAGAGAGCTGAGCGTGGGAGAGAGGGAGACTTGGTGGGAAGGCGACTACATAGCAGGAAGAATGTTGACTCCCTCTCCTTATCTAACGCCACTGACTTCAGTCCTTTGCAGACTTCCCGACTTCCATTTCCCCTACCGAGTGTCCCATCACTTTCCAGACCCATAACGTGCAGTACATCTGACGTGACTTCTTTTCCTGAACTTTGTGATTCTGTGCGAGGCCTTGTTCCCCCTGCGGCCTATACGGTGTTGTGCTCCCGGTGTAACGCTTTCTCCTCAAGGAACCAAGAGAAGGAACTCCATCAAAGCTTCAACGGACCTAAGATCAACAGACCCAAGAACAAAGGACTCAGGACCCACGGATCCGGATACCTCGGCACGGTCAGGAGACAGTGCATCTCGTTCCTACACAGCTGAGCCAGAGACTTTGTTCACGGATTGCGACACAGCCGGGAGCTGTTCCAACCACCTCCCCACCATAACTTCAACCAATAAGTCATTACTTTCATCTCTCACCTTCTTGTTATGTTTATTGTGTAGTTCACTATTTTGCAGAATCACCTCCCTGCGTGGAAGATCCTTTGAATATCTATTTCTAAATTACCTAAGTAAAATCCCTGTTAACCCTTTTCTGTGTCTCCTGCTGTTTACTGCATCAGATGAACCTTTCCATAACCACACCCAGAAGTTAGGTATGTGGGTAGCCAGACCCGCCCATCTCTCATAGCTCCCCGCAATAAGGACAAAGGTGCAACAAACGAACCCCTTAGTGCTTTCATGCACTAGAGAAAAAACTCCAGGTTACATCACAGAGTCAAGCCATATCTGTGACACATACCTCCCATCGTCTATGGGACCATTAGCAACACTACTATATATATATATATATATATATATATATATATACACAGGCTGTTAAAAAGACAAATTGTACCAATAATGTACCACAATGTGTAGTCCACCTATTTCCCTCCATGCAACAGTTTTTGTTTTGATCATTTTGCAAAATGCAACCAGATTGTTTATTTGAAAACAAATGTCAGGTCAAAAGTTATGCACATAACCTAAAACATAAAGAAGTGAATACTAGGATACTGCTGCAAGTCTCCTGAATACACTTTATTTTTATATATATTTGGTATATTTAATACATTCATAGTGTATAACCCATGTATAATGTTCATGACAATCAAGCATACCTTGCTGTAAATAGTTGCTGCCACTGAAAGTGTGAGTGAGGTCCTATATCCCTCCACTTCAATGCTCGTTTCATCCTACTTCCTCAAGGGGGCGCCTTTCTGTAGCTTAACGTCAGATATTGGGGTAATGTTAAGTTGTTGAATCAGTGATAAATAAAGTGGCATGCCTCTTTACTGACAGTGCTCTTGTCCTCCGAAGACGGTCCAAAAGGCATGATAGAAACCAGTGTTGACAGTGTACATGCACCCAAGCCCCTATTTATCAAGACTGGCTTGAACAACACTAGGTCTTGATGAGTAGTCAAGTTAAAATCAGATGCTCCTGATTCATTAAGAGGCATACACCTCTTAATGAATCAAGCGAGTCTGAAAAGTGTTATATGCCCATTGCGTCTCACCACAATTCTGGTGTATCGCATGCTGCTGCTCGTCATGAGTTATGCCCCTTTTCACACTAGCCCTGCCCATTATGATGAAGCTGGGCAAAATTAGCATGAAAATGCCAAAAGTCGCAAAGTTTTTATGATACCACAAGTTGAATAAACAGTTTTGAACTTATCAAGGTGTTTTATACAGATTCTAGAAAAAAAAAACACTTTTATGAATCAGGAACACAGAGTTTTAAATGTCAGAAAAGTCAGACACGTTTTTTCAATAAAATCCACTGCATAATTATGAGACTGACAAAAGTCTCCATGTAAATTATCTCAAGTCAATGCCATAAGAAAGGTAACAAGGTTCTCATATTTAAAACAATAGAATATGGTTTGTGATATTTAAATTCTGATTTCCAAGCAGATTAAATATGGAAATCTGCATGTAATAAATTCCTTATCTATGATTTCTAGTTGTCCCTAAGCCATTAGGGAGAGATCAGCTGCTATGATGTCTCCCATACACTGTGAACAGAGACATCCCTGCTCTACTGTATATAGTACAAGTTCTGAAGCTGCAGCAACATGGAGGGCATTATAAAGCAGAATTGATCATAGTGGCTGTGAATCCAGCTCTGAAGTGAGATGTAGTGTAACTAGAAAGCAGCAACACCATCTGTGTCTGTAAACTGATTCCTTAGTTATTTGGCAGTCTGTCTTATTTTTTAGGAGAAGCAGCTAATAACTAGAAAAGGAAGCTAATTTATCTGATGAGATATAATAAAAGATTTCTTGTATTTGCTTGTCAATTAATTTATGTAGAGTTTGTTGAAATGACAGTGACCATTTAAAGGGAGTCTGTCAGTACAAAATGACAGTTGAAACCAAATACAGGTGCTGGGTGCACCTATAGCATGGCCGAGCAGTAAAGTGCAACCTCCCACCTACTTGTGTCCATCTATCTCTGCTTCTCTTCTGCAAAACCAGAGCTATCAATCAAGGAAGAGGGGGCAGAGGTAGATTGAAAAGAAGTAGACAGGAGAGATCACTGAACCGCTTGGCCATGCCAAGGATCCATCAAACACCTGGCTTGGCTTGAACTCATTTTCTGCTGTTATGCACCATTTAAACTAAAAGATTTTGTCATCTTCATTTGCTGTGCCACTGCGGCTGTGTTCTCCTCTAATACTATACAAGGTAACCTCATCCTATTCAAAATATGGTTTGTTCTTTGTAGCAGTTTGTGACTCTTCTGTTCATCTCACATCCTATGATATCAAGTTTCTCAATCATATATTAAAAATAATGTTTAGACCATTTTGTTTTTGACTTATTTTAAATTATTGATTGTTCCAATATTATAAGTTATCCACTATCCATTCAATGTCTCAGAGACATCTGTAGATAGCCAAATACAGCTGCGGGGCCAGAAGCTCTCCTGTGCAGGGGAAATTACAAAAGGGGTACATCACTAAAGCAGAACTGCATTCCCTTAATTCTCAAGATCAGTTATGGACCAACCTTCACTGATCAGACAGTGATGGCATATTCTTGTATATCCACTGTGGCAGATCAGCTCACTCGGCTACACACGGAGGTAGACACAGGTAAACTTTCTCTTTAAATCTCCTGTTGGCTTATTATACAGAAACAGAAATAAATACAGCCCTTTGTGCAAAACAAGAGAACAAACCAAATTGTATACAGACTCTGCATCTGCGGGGATCAACCCGCTCAGGATAATAACTACTTACTAGTTCAGTTTTTCCTTCTTAGGACACAAAGTGCTGGAGTTCCTCTCTCCAGCCCTACCGAACCCTGAATGCCTCTGGAACCCGACTATTTAAGCCCCAGATCACACCCTGGGTGGGAGATAAGGTGGACAACCTCCCAGTTGCTCTATGGTTGTCAACAAAAACCCAGCCCTTAAAATGGCCGATTAACTCCTCTCAACACATAGTTTGCAGGAGCAAACTTTTAGGTTTCAAATCACTGAAGCTAAAAGTCTCAGTGAAACTTATTTCTCCACCAGCACTTTACCAGTGACTTTGTCACACCCCTTTCATTTAGAAAATTCTGCTTGCCTCCACCATTAGAAGGTATTTACATATATAGCTAACCACAACGGTATATCAATACGCAGCAAGCTTCTAATCGTCTCCTAGCTGTGGACACAAATAACTTGGAGGAGAAGCTGGCTATCTGGTGGCAATGCCAAAAATAACAAATTCTGTTAAGACCATGTAATGAGATATCAAAACTACAGTGTGTTTTCCAATTTCACTAAGGGCTCATGCACAATCCAGACTTTGTATATTTCCATATTAAAGACTTGTAAGCACTCTGCTTACTGCCTTGTGCTGTTTCTTCTAAATGCATATGAAATGGATCTGTCATATCGCCATGTGTAGGAGCACTAAAGAGGGCTGACAAAAAATAGGGAATTAGAAAATTAGAAAAAAAACGTGTACAGTAACTATAAATAGTGTGTAGTAAATGAGCTGTGATACTTTTTTATGCAACAGCTATACATTTTTAGATTGGTTAGATTCTAAGTAGACTTTAGCTGTTTTTTACTTCTCTACTGCAAAGCAACTTGCTAAAAATGGATAAGGCCTCTTTCACACATCCGTTTTGCGCCTAACGGCGCCTTCCGGTGTCACGCCGGAGCGATGGATCCGGCAAATAGTATGTAAAACCGGATGAGACGGATCCAGTTATTCGCCAGATCCGTCTCGGGCATCCAACCAAAAACCGGATCCGTCCCATCCGTTTCTTTATCCGTTTTTTCCCGGATTACGACGGATCCGGTTTTTAAAAACGCCCCTAAAACGTGATTGACTACTGTAATCCTATATGTATACTGTTTATACAGCCCATCTTTGACAGGTTGTATAGGAGCAAGTACAGGTTGGAGAGAAGATGGATGTTATTATTGGCAATATATTGAAGAATCTGGTGGATTTTACAGCGGAGGCGAATCGCTTGAAGGTGATAGTTCTGGAGAAGAAGCGAGCGTATGTGGATCCACCCCATCACAGCCCAGAGACTAACCCGTG